>CAJUYG010004926.1:0-15259 GCA_910591675.1 Galerucella calmariensis | reverse complement strand
ATACAGAGTTTTTTTTCGGTTTTATTCATTTTTGAAGCTTTCAGAAACAAATTAGGTCACAAGAACTGAGAGCGTGATACACGAATAAGAACGCGCGTAATCAAATGACGTCACACCATGGGGCAGCCATCTTAATGACGTAAAGCGCGTTTTGGCGGACTTTCAAATTTTATGATTTTTAAAGTCGTTTTAAAAGTAAAGATTATATTTTTTTGAAAAAATAGGCATGCAAGGTGTTAGGAAATCTGATAAAGCGTCAATTCCCACCAATAGCGAAATTTATGCTTGTACCCTTTTGCTTAAAGAATTATGCCGTCTGCAAACTGCTGCGATACATACACTTCATTTCATGAACTGACTACTAGTGCTGATGTCCTAATTCAAAGCTCGGCTAGTTCAAAAATGCAAGGTAGTAATATCAGCAGTTGTTCGAATTGTAGGTATAGTTTGGCAAGTTTATCTGAAAGTAAAACTGAAAATACAAATGTCACTGACAATACCAACGCCACTGGATAAATCAATATCAGTCAATTGACGAAGTGAGAGGGAAGATCTCACGCACGCGCTTGCCAATAAGAAGTCAGCTGGTCGATAAAAATCACCAATTATGTAATTCGGAGGGTGTGGTCATTATGGTTTTCGTACAACGCTGCCAGAGCTTCAAAAAACCCATAACAAATTTGGAAAAGTGTTAATTTTTTAATATTGATAAATTGAAAAAATAATGTTAATAGAATATATCCAAGGAAACAAGCACATTATAAAATTAACGTTTAATCATATTTTTAATATTGTTAATTATAAAAAGACCCATTTATAATTATTATTACTACATAGTAAGCACTTCAGCTTTTTAATAGTTAAAGGTGGAAATGTCGAATGTTTTCGACTGCATTCCTTCCACGGTTTCAGATAAACTTGCCAAAGTATACTATTAATGTTAATGTTAATACATCATAATAGTATTTTTTAAAATTGATATTGAATAAAAATTGAATCCTTATGTTTAGTTGGAAAAACTTAATGATTATGTCTCTTTTAGCAATAGTGCTGAAAGTATTTTACTTTTAACACGTTTGAGAGGCATTAAAAATGTCACTTTTAATGGCAGTTGTACAGAAAATTTTATAGGGTTTAAATTACAGAAAGTGAGGAGTATTGTACTTCACACAAATTACCTTTGAAAGAGAAAATATAAGCGAAAATCTGCGAATTGGTTTTTATTTCGACACGATTCTACTTTTTTTTCTAACGATTTTTCAATACTGGAGCAAAAAGAGGGTATTAAAAGGGTTTTATCCCAGAATAAAAAGAGTATTAAGGTGAATTTTTCGGTTCGAAATGGAGTCGAAATTTAAATATAGTGGTGGAAGTGAATATGTAAATGTTACCATTTGCATTCACACAGCGATACTGACATATTTGGAGGAAGATGCCAGTAGTGAGAGACGAGAAATACCTACCCTCGAGAATATATATGATGCTGTGGTACATTCGAGGGTAATATAACTAGTTTAACTATTATTATCGATGAAAGGTCGAGTTATAGACGATGAAGATTGAAAGCAGAACGATAATTTATCGTAACAAGATTCATTTTTTGGGGAGAAAATATAATGAATGCCACGAGATGGAAAAAAAAGGGTAGAACGTGTCGTGGGTCACAAGGTAGGAACTTTAGTTCCTTTTAAGCAAAAATTATGTAATAATTGTAGAAACTATTGTGTATATTGGAATAAAATGAAAGAGCTTTTCCTGAATATATTAAATGCCAAATTGTAAAACCGTATCTTTCAAATCTGACATAAAACAACATCAACAATAATAATATTTACAATATATGAGTAACCATGAAACCCATTTCCAACAGTAATACATCTGACGTTATAGATAAACAATTTGCATATTCCTCGGTGGTCGAGTAGTAAGCAAACCAGAATCTCACGCGGTAGACCCGGCTTCGATTCCCCGTGAAGAAGTTTTTTTTATTGTTAATTTGATTTTTATATAATTATTCTGCTTGATATTAATAACGACAACAGGTAGATGTTTAAAATATTTAGCAGAATATTCATTATTATAGATAATGGTACGGTACCCTTCATGAGGGAGTCCGACTGGCAACATCTACTTTTAAAAGCATCGTATATTTAAAAAGGGAATCCGTAGCATTATACAAATTGGACATTCAAGAACTGTACGTTTACCACAAAAAAATAAGTGGAAACATAAAATTGAATTGCTAAATTTTCAATTTGAAGTTATATTACAGTTTATAGAAATTTTTATTTTCTAGATTTTTTCTTAAGTGGGTCGTAGAAAAAATATGCTGTTCGACTCGTGTGGATTGTCCATATCGCACTTGAACGATTGTGCACTCCACACTAGTTGCACAAACTACTATTTCTATCAAAATATGCCCTTTTACATTTCAAAACAACCTGCCAAATGTCAAATCAATTTATTCATCCATTTTAAAGTTATCGAATTAAAACATTCAAGTTTTCAAAATTTCAACACCCTGTATTTCGAAAAGTAAATGTGCTAGAACCCCTCAATCCTCATATCATTTTGTCCAATTTTACTAGAGGAATCTACATGCAAAGCTGTAATCACCCTTAACGTTCGAGATGCTTACACCATTTTTTGCGCGATCGTATTGAAATAAATTCCGAATAAAATAATTTAAATTTCTTCGAAATGAACGAAATGTCAATAGTGACATTTATACTTCTTGATCAGTTTAAAATATACTTCGCATTTTGGTGAAATTGTTTATTACTTTTTGCGCGATCGATCTTTTTTGTTTATTTACAGCATCGGTTGTCAGGACGGTAAGTTGTGTTTACTGGTTTCTAAGTCTAACACATCGGTAAGTGATTTACTCACCGTTCTGACGTCGGAAAGTGAAAAACTCACCGACGTCTTAGCCCTACATACATTTAAGTGGTCCTAAATAATATATTACTTCATTCATTACACAAGAGGAACAAAAAAATAAGAAGATTTATATTTTTAATGAACAGAATCGAACAGAACAATATAAAAAGTAATAAATAGCATGAAAACAATTTCACCAAAATGCTAATTATATTTCAAACTGATCAAGAAGTATAAATGTCACATTTGACATTTCTTTCATCCGAAGAAATTTAAATTTCAATACCATCGCGCAAAAAATGGTATAAGCATTTCGAACGTTAAGGGTAATACCGGTCTCCAGCAAAATTGGAGGCTTCGCTACGCTCAGCCTCCAAACATTGCTGTCGACCGGTAAACAACCCTTACCGTTCTTGATACTTAATATACTATTTCGACGTCTGATCGGTGAGTAAATCACTTACGTGTTAAACTTAGAAATAAGTAAACACAACCTACCGTCCTGACAGCCGATGCTGTAAATAAACAAAAAAGATCAATCGCGCAAAAAAAATTATGGAAATAATAGTGAAAATTTGTCCGAACAAATTCAAGTAGATCACCAGCACTGGGAATACCAGCTTTGCATAGAATTTTAATATAGCATCGGTGGTTCAGTGGTAGAATGCTCTCCTTCCACGCGGGCAGCCTGGGTTCGATTCCCGGCCGAAGCATATGAATCGCTGCTTCGTAAACGAGAGAGAGACTCAGGAGAAAGCACACGCACGCAAGTGACGCATTTAACGAAGCAACGTAACATAACGTAACTCAACGGTCAGATCTTTTGCGTCGCGACCCCCGGTCGCTCAAATCTAACATGACGTAAGGAACTAAAGTTCCAAAAATTTAAACTTAAAATTCTAGAATAATTTCAAATAACTTATTACTACAATTCATTTTGTCTGAGCACTACTGCATTCGGTTTGAGACACAGAAACGGTATTTGAATCTGTCTGGATTTCTTTAGAGTCTGTCTCGTTCCCTCTTTCATCTTATTTATAATTTCCTTATGACTTTCTTACCGACTACATATTTTGAATATGCTTTAAGGGATTTTGCGTTGCTAGGTATGTCCACTTAGAGTAAAGTCGGGTAAATCGTACCTAGTTTAGGAAACACTGAATAAAATATTAACGATCAAGGCATTTTGAAATAAAAATAGTTCTCCTGATAGAAGAGCACTGATAAATATACACTGTGTTATTTTTAAGATGCGACATAAGGATTCCTGTACAAAACTGTCAAACGCGAGCTAACTTTTTTACCAAATAGCGTTCATAAAAAATAATAACAGATTTGGAAAGGTCGTTGAAAAATAAATTCAAATGCACTTCTAATTTCCCTAAATTCGTTCTTGTTTAATAAAAAAAGGATAGTTATGTTTAAAAAAAGTCGATCTTCATATATACCACTTTCGGATACTTTTAACCGTCTGGGAAATAGCTACACGATTAGGTGCACAGAAAATTTAAAAGTTAAACCTGAAGTATGGCGGTTCGATTCTCCGCTGTGGTGAAATTGTTTTCTTTTTGTTTCAGCTCTTTTTTCACAATTTTTGAAACAAATATATTCGCTTTATTCCAAATTAAATGTTTTTTAGAATCCCTATGTCGCATCTTATAAATAACACAGTCTATATATACATTACTTATTGTATGGGCAGTGAAAGGTACGATTTATCCTACAGTCGTGATAATCGTATCGCTGGGTGGGTAAATCGTACCAGCCATAAAAGTGAATGTCGATTAATTCGGACCACTAATTTAGGTACTTTAAAAATAACATAACAAAAGCTGAAATAATAAAGGTAATACCACGAGAGCCTCAACTTTTATCGACAATTTAATTCATGTATAAAAAATCGCATATGCCACAGTGCAATTGTCACTTTGACAGCGGCAAAAGTTGGCTTTAACTTTTACAGCGACAAATACACTAGTGGTTTTTTCACTTGTTCATTTGTTAATCAATATCACTGTTCCTAGTATGAATTTCAATAACTGCGTTTTTAATAATTGTACATTAAAATAAAAATGTGTTTATTTTTAATGTTTCATAAATAAATTCTGTAAGTTTGCATTGATATGTTTCCAAATTTCTCATTCACTAAATTGTCCTGCCGAATTACACTCGAGGTTTGTATTGATATTGGGTAAATTTGTGTTGTTCAAGTTCTAAACTGTTTCCTTTAGCAATTTGACTCGAATAACTGTCAACCTAAAAACACTCCACCTTCGGTGTCGTGTTTTTAATAGTTGACAGTTATTCTCGTCAAATTGCTAGGAAACGGTTTCTCATTAAACAACCTAAATTTACCCGATAAAATACAAACCACTTCTGCAATTATAAGTGATAATTTTTTCTTTTCCAGGAATACTTGTTTATTTGGCAGAAATATGAAAACAAACCGATTGATAAAATCACGAGTCCGTTAGGACGAGGGATTTTATCTAAATTCGGTTTGTTTGAATGTTTTTGCCTCAAATAAACAAATTTGAGTGATAAAAATAAAAAATTATGTGATAAAATTCGAAGAACGGGTTTAGGGATTGCACTACCGGTTTATCGATTTACCGCCTCAAAAGTTCTTTAAAATACCGATAAAGAAATCGACATCTTTTACCGGTAATTTCGGTAAAAATTGTTGACTATACAAGTTGACTATAGGGCGGATCCGTTGTTTCTTTGAGAGTTTTTTAGAAGAGTCATCAGAAAATACAAATAGCTCGATGATTCCTCTGATGATGATGAAGATAACGTCCCCCTCAGTCGGGTTTTGTGCCCATCAACTTCAAAATCGGATAATGTTGCATTGTCGATTAAATAAAAATATCAACTAGCGATAAGGAAGAAAATTGATGTAAACAGTACTATTCCAATTAGAAGACAGCAGATTACTTCTACCAGCGCTCATTAATGTGTGAAAACAGAAATGCAATATTTTTGGAAGGAGTGCCACTAGTGTGGAGTCCGAAAGAGCGTTTTCTGCGGCAGGAACAATTTGTACTAAGATTAGATAGCGGCTAAGTGATAATATTATTGATAAGCTGTGTTTTCTCAGGGCCTTTTTTATTAAACAAAAGAAATCGAGAGAGTCGTTGGAAAATAAGAAACAATAGATATTTTTTCAATTAAATTACTATTTCGAATGTTTTAGGGCCTGTAACTAGTCATCAAGTTAGGTATAATATTTTTTTAAAGTTTACCTAGACTCTAGACTTTTACTTTTCTGTTGTTATTATTTAATAAGAATTGAAGTTTGGTTATTTATTTTGTGGCTTATTTCTTTGTTTTTGTGTATGTCGAAAAAAAACCGGTAAATACCGGTAAATCGGTAAATTTTTAACTAATCTACCGAGTTACCGGTAAATTAAAATTCGGTAAATTTGCAATCCCTAAACGGGTTGTATTTGGAAATATTATTTTTTTAAACAATTCAAAATTTTCTATTAAAAGTTCTATATTCTCTTGGGTGATGGAACTGAATCGGTTTGTGTTCATTTTTCAATAAACTTCGAAGCACTTTTAGTTGTTAATAATCACAAATTCAAAGTGAAATTTTGACGTTTCAATGTAAACAAGGTACTATCGATAAGGAAGCAGAATTATCAGTATATAATACCGAATGATTGGCTAGAATAATGTATTGCTATTGGTTAAAACACCAAAATGTCAGTACATGTTTCATGAAGCCTGACGATGGTAATTCATTTACCGAAACTAGTAGCTGAATAATTTATCCTTTTGGTGGACAAAATTAAATAATTGTGGTTTGGACTTTGAGTTTTATTGAACCCTTTTGTTTGGATTTCATAAAACCATATTTGAGATATGGATGAGCTCTTGAAGTTAAAAATATTAAAATCTATCCAACTTTTTAAATAATTTATAAAATACCTAACATAATCTCAATAACTCGAATAAAAAGTTCTCCTTTAAACTTCACCACGTTTTCCAACATGATATATAAAGCCAGAGAGGTACACTTTGCAGTATACTAAAAATACTGCAGACTTTCATTCGCGAAAACGTAATATAAAAGTTTGGACCGAGACGTGGTTGGAAAAAAATCGGATTTCAAAGCCCTCGGGAGTGAAACAATTAATGCTACTTCATTGAAAATAGTCTGAGCTATAGTGATATACAGTGTAGACAGTATTGTAAACGTCTTATGAAACTTTTTAAACCAAAAACAATAAGGTGGTGTTTGAAATTGGTGAGTGGGAGAGACCTTAATTAACTGCTAATTATTCGAGTTTCAGTCGAAGTTGATCCAAATTCATTCAAATCAACTTGCTATATTCACGGGAGCATGTTGAGTTGACGACGTTGAATAATCGTAATTTTCTCCTTGCACTTCTTGACAGGGAACATTCGGGACGAATACAGAACGTGCTCAATTTAAAAGTAATTGAATTCTGTTCAAATTGCTCTGACATCTTCTAGGACTAGTTCTTTGTAGACGTTTCTACGGTTGTCGTATCTTTTGTGGTTACATTATTTATACATTTACTATTCTAATTCATATAATTTTTTTTTCAGTTTACAAGTTTCTACGGAAAACAGCTTATGTGAGTATAAGATTTTTTTTTACTTGAAATTGTTATAAAAATAATCTTGTTGTTTTTCATCTTTTTGAATTATTTGAAGTTGGCTTATACTTTGAGCAAAATAAATAACAGATCTACAGATTTTGTACAGTTAATGTTTCCACAGTTTTCTTGAAATATTCGATTATTTTAAATTTAATTTCGCTTTAAGCATTGAATTTGTTGGAGTTTTCAAAAATTAAGTATTAAATCAGGTGTTCGCTTAAGCTACTACAATTTTCACGTACCAAACGTTTATAAATCTTTTTTCTACGACCATGTGTATTAACCCAGTAAAATTATGCAACTTTTGACCTTATCAGATAGTTTTTTACTTCGGAAGTTATAACCATTGTTACAACAGGTAAATGAATAATCCATCAAATAAAATCTACATCTTTTTTAGCTTTTTGTTGCATTTTTAATTTTTTGAGAATATAAAATAATGAAGATATTTTAATATAACCCTGTACATTTTTTAGAGTAGTGTCACAAAACAACTATCAAACCACCCGGGATTAATATAAGAAAAATATATCAAATAATATATATATATATATATAATATATCAAAATTATTTTCTCTACAAATGACTTAAAACCGTTGCCGTCACCTTCATCGTCATCTTTATGTGACCTTGTATCCTTGTACAAAAAAAAAATTAGAAATAAGAAAAAATAAGAAAAAATAAGAAAAAATTAAAATAAATAAATAAATAATGATAAAAAAGAAAAAGGGTTTATGTAGCTTAAGGTATCATATTATAAAATGTATATATTGTTATGATTCATTCCGACCATAAAATAAATACAGTTTTATTATCCCATAAAATTATTTGATACAGCTTGTATGATAAAATTACAAATTATTTGATTTATAAAAGTTATTTAATTAATAGATCGAATACACCCTATAGAGTACAATTTAATAGAAGTCTCTTAACAACACTAGAACAAAATAGCATCAATAATCTTAACTAATATCAACCAATCAAAAGATGTGACTGTCAGATGTATTGTAAAATATAAACACAAATGCAATTTAATATTAATTACTGATTTTAAAAATTACTCTGTTATTAATATTTCCAATTTCCTGTACATATTTTAACATAATAAGTTTAATTAAAGTAAAATTATTTCAATGTGTCAAATCATGAAAAACATTGATATCAAATAGAAATTTGTTAATGTAACAAAAGAAAATAAAGGATGAGGATTGGAGGATGGTAACCAAGAGGAAACTAGGGGGGTTGTTGATAAGAAATGCGAGAGGGTGACAAAAAAAAATAGAAATGAAGAGGAGATGCAGAAATTAAACTGCTGAGTAAACAAATATTAGTGTTTGATTCATTAGGAAGGACTGTAGAATAGTTGGTCCATATTTCCAATGATTCTATAACAAATATTACAAGAATTGGTAAGTCAAATCTATACAAATTTACGAAACTTACCTGAACGAGTTGAAGCAGTCCAATTGGAACCAGACGTCTATACACCAATTTTATAAACAGTACCTAGTACGTGTAGCTATTTTTGATTCCCGTTTAGTACAAAATTTAATCCACCACCGATTTCTTTTCCTGGAAGGCAGATAGGACAAAACAATTCTTTGAAAGAGTGCAACAATGTTCTAACAGGTTATAAGTGATTTTAAAGGTTATTTCCCATAAATAAAACATCAGTGATTAAATAAGATAGATTTAGGTTGTTCAATTAGCATAATATATTCTTTTACCTTATAAAGGGTGACGTCATTCTTAGATTTATGTAGAAATTTCGTTCACATTTCATTTTCGTCATATCTAAGACCGTTTTCGCCATTTTAAATAATTTCACATAAATTACACTATTGCCATTTCGTAGAAGAAACGAGATTTCTTTTACATTGTTGCCATTGTTAAAGACAACATGAGAAAACTTATTTGATAATAATAACAGACGTATTGATTATAACTTAATTTTGTTGAGGGAATTATAATAAATAAAAGTTTAGACGTTTATTAATCTGTTCAAAATTGCAAACAAAAAAACAAGTTTTTGAGTAATAATCCAAGAGAGACAATACTATTGGTGATGGTGGTTGCCTGTTTTTGAACTCTCCCTTAGTTTGAGACGTTTCATGTAAACCGACTGAGCGAAGTAATTATTTACATACATAAAAGAAAGGTTTTGAGAAGTAAAGGTAAATTTAAACAATATTTGTATCATTGTTAGCCGGAGCAAAATTAGAATAATACATGCATAGACAACACGCAATACACATATAACTCATATACACTCAAATAAATAATTCATCACACCACACATTTTAGATTCATCACACCAAAACAAAACCATATCAATATCTAGATTTATATTGAATTAAATAAACTATTAATGTATGGTAAAACTATGGTGAGTCGAAAAATTGGTTAGGCTAATGGAACCACAAGGATCCGAAGTCAATATCACAACCTCACACACACACACGTCTTTATGTGACCTGCACCCGCGGATGCCATCCTCATCGACGTCATCTACTTACCAGTTAACACCAAATATCTCCACTGGACCGGCAATTTTAAGTAATTTACAGAATGCAACAAATTGTGTTTTTAATATTAATATTTATAAATAATGATAATTTATAATAATAATAATAGTTTTTGGTTAAAGTTTTGTATATGTATGTTGAAACAAAATAAATTTTGAAAAATGGGTTGGTGTACTTTTTGTATATACGGTCGTAGAAAAAATAATGTTCCTAACTCATGCGTAAAGTGTCTTTCCCGCCCTTGACCGCTTGCTATTTTTTTGTGATAATATGCAATTTTATTCCCTTATTTTCATTGTAAATAATCGATTTGTTCAAATTCTTTTAAGAAAAACAAGTACTATGAGTTGTTTATTTGAGCTACTACCTTGCTTCAATAAAATATTGATGATAAAAAAGATACAGGGTGGCAAAGTTGGAATGTCAAAAATGTTTATTCTTAGTTAATTGAAAGATTTTTGACATACAAACGTAAAAATTTGAAGATAGGGGCTTCAGGGCCTGGGAAATTATGATATATTATCCATTTCGACGCATTTTCTAGAGGGCATCACAAAAGTTATGTTGTTGGTATAACTGCGATTATCTTATCTATCATTAACGGTATCCCTCTATTTATTGGAAAATATTAAAACTACATCATTTTTGCGACGAAAAGGTATACCTATTATTAGTCTCAAAAGATACTGGTTTTCGAGATATTTGCATTTTTAAACCACCCTTCATTTATTTTCATTTCATTTATTAGCACAAAAATATTAACGTTAGTAGGCGCTGATGTCAGCAAATTTATTTTCAGCTTCAATATAGCAATGCTATGATAATTCGCAATAATTTTGCCATAACTTTCCTCAAGCACGTTGTTTTCAGGTAACAGCCCTCCGCCTTCGGAGTCGAGTTGTTACGAAGCAATACGCTTTTGAAATTCATGACAATATTATTGCAAATTATTAATATTTTTGCTATATTATAGCTGATAATATATTTGCTGACATCAGCGCCTTCTAACATTATTATTTTTGTGATAATAAATGAAATGAAAATCATGAAGGGTGGTTTAAAAATGCGAATATCTCGAAAACCAGTAGCTTTTGAGACCAATGATAGGTTAACCTTTTTGTAGCAAATATGATGCAGTTTTAATATTTTACAATTTATAGAGGAATACCGATATCGATAAATAAGTTAATCGCACAGTTACACCAAAAACATAGCTATTATGGCGCCCTCTAGAAAATACATCCAAATGGATAACATCATGATTTCCCAGGCACTAAAACCCCTATCTTCAAATTTTCACGTTCGTATATCCAAAATCTTCCATTTTCCTGAAAAAAACATTGTTGTTCAACTTTGTCACCCTGTATATTTCTTATCATCAATATTTTATTGAAAGAAATTGCGTCAGATTGTAATATTTCTGGGCCAAGAATCTTCCATTTCACTTTGAATCATTGCTTACGGACTACCCTGTATATACAGTGTTTTCCCCCTGTTTTTTTTCAAAAATGCAATTGTTTTTACAATTTTGTTTTAAATATTGAGTTAATTTGAATTTGAAATTTGAATCTTTCGAAAGAACCGGTGAATTGAATCGGATATTAGTTGTTCATTTGAACTACTCTACAGTTTGTATAACAAACAGCTCATAGATACATAGGCTTTCTGTTTTTGGGAAAATGTGCTACTATTTTCAATTCAATTTATTTTTAAACATTGAATTTGCTCAAACTTATAAGAAAACCTGGTAATTTGGGTTAGAAGTTAGTTGTTTATTTAAACTACTACAGTTTTCACTTACCACACAGCTCCTAGATCGCTTTGCATTCGGCTTTTTAAAAAAAGATGCGAAAATATTCCATTCAATTTCGTTTTAAACATTGAATTTGCTGGGATTTAAATAAAAAGCTAGTGATTTTTGAGTCACAAGTGAGTTGTTCATTTGAACTACTGCAGTTTTCACTTACCACACAGTTCATAGATCGTTTACCACTCTGATTTTCATAAAATATGCAAAGCTATTCCATTTAATTACATTTTGAACATTACATTGGTTTGTATTTACATGAAAAACTGGTAATTTTAGTCATAAGTGAGTTGTTAATTTGAACTTCTGCAGTTTTCACTCACCACACAGCTCATAGATCGTTTTCCATTCTGCTTTTCATAAAATATGCAAAAATATTGCATTAATTACATTTTGAACATTACATTGGTTTGTATTTACATGAAAAACTAGTAATTTTAGTCATAAGTGAGTTAGTTGTTCATTTGAACTACTGCAGTTTTCACTCCCCACACAGCTCATAGATCGTTTTCCATTCAGCTTTTTAGAAAAATATACAAAAATATACCATTTAATTTAATTTTAAACATTGAATCTATTTAAATTTATAAGGAAACCTAGTAATTTGGGTCAAAAGTGAGTTGTTTATTCAAACTACAAAAATTTTTATGTACCACACAGATCATATAGATCGTTTTCCATTCTGCTTTTTAAATAAATATGCAATATTCCATTTACTTACATTTTAAACATTGAAGGTGTTTGAAAACTAGTAATTTGAGTCAGAAGTTAGTTGTTCATTTGAACTAGTACAGCTTTCACTCACCACACAGTTCATAGATCGTTTTCCATTCTGCTTTTTAGAGAAATATTCAAAAATATTCCATTCAATTACATTTTTAAACACTGAATTTGTATGAAAAGCTAAACGGTCAGAGGTGAGTTGTTCATTTGAACTACTGCAGTTTTCACTTACCACACAGCTCATGGATCGTTTTCCATTCTGCGTTTCAGAGAAATATGCAATAATATTCCATTTAATTACATTTTAAACATTGAATTTGTTTGAATTTATATGAAAAACTAGTAAGTAATTGGAGTCAGGAGTGAGTTGTTCATTTGAACTACTGCAGTTTTCACTTACCACACAGTTTATAAATCCTTTTTAATTGCTTATTTGAATAACTCCACAACAGATTCAAAAACATTGGGAAAACTTTGATTTTTGAGGTTAAATTAGCCTATTTGAGAATCTACCCTTGCTATATTGTTTTAGATAAAGTTGAGTGACAAATACTTTTCACTTTTGACTGTACTATGACGAAAATCTGACAAATGAAACCAATAATACGAATAGAAGTCGTTCTAAGCTGACTTCGGGTCGTAATAGAAAAACTTTTAATAACCAACAAAACTTTTTAATCTCTTTAGGTAACATTTCCAAAAGTTCAGAAACTTGAATCTAACGTGGTTTACCACAAGATTATACGTTAATCCTATTTGGGTTTTATTTGACAAGTAACCAACAATTTTAAGTACAACAACTCTTTGTAAGCTACCGGAAACAAAAGGCTTATGATTAATTTTACACCCTGTATATAATTCGCCTTATATTCTTGTTCCTTCATGCATATCTTTTAATGAAAATCGTGTCTCTAGAGAGAGATCTCGAGTAAATATATCCTCCAGGATCTCATGAAAATGGATATAAATTAAAAGAAGCTTATTCTTTTTTTACCGGAATCATTTCTAATTTTATTTATCATGTGCCATGTGAAATCTTCTTTTTATTGATTTCATTTTCATTCGTCAATACTTCGATTCGTTTGAAATTTTGTATTGGCAATACTGAATGGGATACTGAAAACGTCTATCACGTTTGTATAAAATGTAGGACATTTCCAGGACAAATACCATCACCGCTACCACGCCTTGGAATATATTTGTAGATATTGTTTTGGTAGAATACGATGAAATGGAGGAAAATGCGATTGTTTTGCGAAAGAAATGAATGTGGAATTACTGAGTTAATGGATAAAATAGATGGATGATTATTGATCTTGTCATTAATATGATGATGTCATTAGTTTAAATTATACATGGGATTATTAGATAGAAGTTTTTTTTAGTCTCGTGTAAAAAAATGTCAGTTTTTGATGTTTCAAGTGCCCACTCCAAAGGACAGCTCAAAAAAGATGCTGAAGAGGTCCCTTCAATTTTATTAAATGTCTAAAATCAACAAAAATCGAATTTCCCATTTATTTTTTCCCAATCTAAAGTAATGGTAATGAACTGATACATTTTAAAAAGTTATAAGCAAACTTTTGAAATTTAAATTTCAAATTGAAACTTGCGGAAATATTTTTTTTGTCCGTAACGAGGAAAAAAATTGTTAAAGTGTGGCGCAAACCAACAAATATTTTCAAGTCTCGTATGAAAAAATGTCAGTTTTTGATGTTTCAAGAGCCCAATCCAAAGGGCAGCTCAAAAAAAATGTTTCTACTCTTTTTAGTGAGGAAAGAGTTACTTTTCTGCACTAGTGCGGAAAGTGAATTTGTTGAGTTTTTGGGGAGTATACGGACATATACAGAGACAGGGTTTTTGGGGAGTATACTGACATTTGAATATTTAAAATATACACCTATCTACTTATTCCCATATGGAAAACTTTTTTATTATCAATTTGAGGAAAAAAACGCATTCCTTATAAAAAGTTCTGCGTGTTCCAAAACCTGAAATAAATTCATCAGATATCAATTTTTTTTCAGTAATATAAAAGGTTTGTCAAAAAATATGAATTTTACTCAAGAGTAAAGTACCTTTAAATTTGACAATATCGAAAATTGCTATGGAAAAAAGTTGTTCAGTACTGAGAACTACGTTCAAATATATGATTATATCCATTTATCTTGAAAAAAATTATTCATTTTTAAAATGTATTTTTAGATACAAATTATTACTGTAGTTATACCTGTGAAGTAGGATGCGCTGACAAACTAATGAATGTTTAATAGCGGTAAATGTTTGGCAGTAACTGTCAGATCGCGTTGGAATATTACGCATAAAATAATAAATTAATATTTTTTGACAAACCTCGTATAATACTGGAAAAAATTGATATCTGATGATTGTATTTTAGATTTTAGAACAGGCAGAACTTTTTATGGAGAATAACTTTTTCTCGTAATGTTAACAATAAAAAAGTTTCCCATATGGTGCGAACTTAAGTGGTAGTGATGAGCAAAGCAAGACCAGGACCAAGACTCGAACAGTCTGGGTCTTGGTCTTGCTTATTCAGTCTTGGTCTTGGTCTTGCTCAAATCTGTCTGGTCTCGGTCTTGGTCTTGGTCTTGCTGTATTTTGTTTGGTCTTGGTTTTAGTCTCGGTCTTGGTCTTGCTGTATTTTGTTTGGTCTTGGTTTTAGTCTTGG
>CAJUYG010004925.1:0-15261 GCA_910591675.1 Galerucella calmariensis | reverse complement strand
ACTTAAATGAATGATTTATTACTCCTCGTATTTTCTGTACAGACATATTTAGTTTTTCTTCTAGTAGGTACTTTTAAAAAAAGATACGCTACTGAATTAATTGTATTATTAAAAGTGCAGATGGTAGAAGCATAAACGTATATAAACAAAAAAATTTAAACTGAAAAACATAATATTTTTCTTTTCCAAAAACAAAAATGTGACGAATGATTTTCACAAGAATTGTGTAATTTGGTATTTCCCGCTACACGTATATGACAAAGAGGAAATTCGTGGGTGTAAGTACGCTGCTTTAGTTCAACATCTTCATCATATTGTCAACCATTCAGTAATAAATTTACTTTAATTTAAAACACATTTAAAAATGAAATGACATTACAGATGGAAAATGTCGTTATGTTCTACCCACCGTGGTTTAATTTCTAAAAATTCAATTTACAACCATAAACTCCAGTTTTATATCGTAAATTACTTTTTTTAAGCCATAATTAATACTATTATATCCGAAAATGATCAGTTTACATAACAAAGATCATAAAGTAGTTGACAAACTATTGAATATTTAACGATAACGTTCTAAATTAAGATAGAAACTAGTTAAGCTTGAGTCACACCAGCCGGACCGGAAACGGTTCGCAGAAAAAGAGAGAAAATATATACCAGCGTCTTAGCATGCATTTATGTCACTAAGAACGTTTTAAAAATCATCGACAATGGGCCTTTTCAGAAGATGCTTAAATCTCAAAACAAATATTTTATTTGAAAGCTTACTGATAATTTTTCACTTTGCGCAGCTTTGTTTTGAATATACATGTCACAAAGCTGAATTAAAAGTTAAACAAATATTAGGGTAGTTTGAACACGAGTTTGACCTTGGGGCAAGTGACGTCATCTGGAGTTATGTTGGCAGTATTTGTCAGAATGAGTGGTCAAATGCTGCTACGGTTACGGCCGAGGCCAAAATATCCAATGAAGAAGCAAATGTTCCTCGTTTTGGTCAATTTCTTTTGAGCTTTTGCTTTTTCGAACCATGATTTTCGTCTGTTTTCATCTCGAGGAACGTAAATAAATATTTTGCTTGGGCAATTTATATTGTTATTTTAACAAAAACAAATAATCCAAAATGAAAGAGAATATCAATATCAATTTCGAGATTACATGAGATGTCAAAATCAAAACCCAGGCAAGCAAACTTTACAAATCCTATGGAAATAACGGTCTGTTGTTTTCAAGGTCGTAGGCTCTTTGACGTCACGAGGGATGGAGGAGTGACGTCACGTTCAAACCGCGCGCTGCTTTCCGTACTTTTGATAATTTTTTTAGGATAGAAATCAAGCTCCAAAAAAAATAAAAAAAAATAAGGGGACATTTTTTCATAAAATACTTTAATTTAAACCAATAAAAAAAATTACTGAAAAGGCCCATTGTGTAATTTTATAGTTTATTTCTTAATGTCTGACAGCACAGTAGCCTCATTAAATATTCAAATAGAAATTTATCTCTTACAGAGTGATCCTAAGAATTTTACAAGTAAAATTCTAATGCAAAACAAGTAGGTGTCTGTATTGGTTATCTATACATCCCTGTTTCAGCTCAAAATACAATATGGTAATAAAACTGAACAATGCCAGATAAACGATAAACATTGCGGCAGTGGCGGAGATTACGATATTAGTTCATTTTGCTTATTTCATTAGATTCGGTCAACATTACAGTTGTAATAAAATTCATTCGTTCAGGCCTATTAACAAGTTATATTTTCATTTTTATTAAATTAAACTAAAAAGAAAATATAGTTTAATTTTCATAATTCAAATTTTTTGACAATGAATTAATGTATATTAAGTAAAGTAAACATTCCATTTATGGGAAATATAAAATTCAATATATAGTATCATCCTCTTCGCTGGCCATACAAGAATCATCCGAAGACTCGTCGAGAGAGATCACTATCGGTTCTATAGTTTGTTCTATGAGGTTATCTAAAACTGACATTTTCTCTTCCTCTTTAATTACATGATTCACAGCATCTCTCCAGTTCTCTTCAGTTATTGTTGTCAATGAGTACTACATGAGTTCACGAACATCTTTCATTTTAAATGTTTTATTATGTCTAGCTACATAACCTTTCATTTGGGCCCATATTAACTCTATCGCATTTAATTCACAATGGTATGGCGGCAAACGAAGCACTGTTATCCCACGATTCTTGGCTATTTCATCAATAACAAACTTTTTAAATTGTAGCTTGTGATCTGAAGCAACCTTTAAAAGTTCTTTTTTCAACATATCATCTTCAACCGAATTTACATTCATATTACCTTTATATATCAGATCGGGTATAAAATTAAATAGCAAATCAATTCCTTAGATTAACGGTGACGCTTATGGTTTACTACCTGACTAGCATCTGTGACCTTTTCGCGTGCTGTCAGACAATAAGAAACAGACTATAATGCTTTTTAAAAGATAAGATAAACAATTTTTACCTTTGTAGTACCATATGTCAAGAAAACCAATAAATATAGATATGAGCTATATAGCAGCATTTAGATTATACTTAGAGGAATCACTATCCTAGCATACTTCAAGACTTGCGGCGGTCCTTCACACACTCTCCTTCCTTCTCTTTTCCTAAACATGCTCTCCACTACGCCATTACCTCCATCCATTCCTCCTTGCTACTCAACATTATCTCCACCATGTTTTCCCAATACACCACCTCCAATAGTTTCTTCTCCAACTTCTCCAGCACTCCTCGCTCTTCCAGCATCTGAACACATGTCCTACATCATCCTTCACTTTACACCTCTTGCAGATTCCAGTCTCTCTTTTTCTAATTTTGAGGAGGTACCCTACTCTACGCTACCCATGTCCATTGAGCACATGCGTAAAGAAGTAGTTCACCTCTCCGAAATTCCGCTCCATCCAATATCTCCTGCTCCCAATCGCTCTTTTTAGCGCCCCCTCATACTACTCCCAATTTATCTTCTTTTCCTCTTCCATCCATTCATGTACTGATCGCACTCCTCCAGCGTTTCTGGCTCTAGCCATCACGTCCAATGGGTAGGACCTTGACAGCACAGCTGCTACCAGTTCACCCACTGTCCTGAACCCCTGCACCACCCTCAGGAGTATCCCTCTTTGCACCTGCAGGAATTGCCTAGCCCTCGCATTCACCACCGCTCTTTCACCCCACACTACCATAGACCATACTCTCTTCTTTATGATATCACGCTTTTTCGTAAACACTTCAAACACTTGACTACTTGCAAGTTAAAACCAGTACTTGTAATAAAATTGTGACGAATCATATCGCCGTATTAAGGAGTGGTCAGATTTTCCTTTTCGAGATATCGTTAAGAAGAGCTTAATCTCTAGATTTCTAAGACCTACTTATATTTCAAATGCGAATAACACTCTTTAATCTTTAATACCTACCTTATAAATCATAATGACATCAACATCTACACCGGATAACCTTCATACTTCAAAACTTCCAAATTCGTGAATAAATTTATTGTAAGACAAATTAAATTTTTTAAGAAGGGGAAGGGAATAGTTTCGACTATCAGCATGCTAAATTAGGTATTTTTTTGTTCGTAGAGCACTGCCAGAAAACATTTTTAATGTTCGATGTGCACTATTCGTAAAATTATAATTCCCTCGTTTCGACATACACATTTTATTATTTCGACTAATGGCACACAACTTTCATGCGAACACCCACTGGAGAAATAATGAAAATAGACCTTTTGCGACCTAAATCTGTCTTTGTTTTTATTTTAAATACCGATATTAAGGTGCGTATTTACATTGGTGCACGTTCTGATTGGAAAACATGTTTTTTTTTATTTTTTTATACACAAAAATTAATTAGTTAGTAGTAGCTCGTTAAGAAAAGTGCTAGACATATGCCAATAGAAAGAACTGGGATATCAAAATCAAAATTTCATGATCAATAGTTATTTATACTATAAGGAATGTAAGAAAGATGGTGCCAAAGATTGCTACTGCACACTTTTTCATAGAGGAAAACATAGATATTTCCAAGTATCCTAAGCTTTAAGCATTTTTAATAAGAAAAATAAGTTGCAAATAAAATTGTATCTAATATAACGAAGCCAGAAGTACTCTGCAGTACTTCAAGAGAAACAGAAACAGAAAGAAAGTTAGAGATGGAGAAATTATGGAGTCAGAACATTTCATACAAAATTTTTCGATTGTCATGAAAGTTTGTTGCTTGGCAATTTTGCGAATGACATTTTTAACAAAACCACGAGCCGTCAGGCGAGTGGTTTTGGATTAAATGTTATGAGCAAAATTACCTAAAAGCAACAAACTTGAATACGACAAGAGAAAAATTTTACCTTACAAAATTTTTAATTGAGTGGTATTCGACATGACTATTTCACGAGAGAAAAACTAAAAAATCATATGTTTAAACGTTTTATTTATTGCAAACTTCAATTATACAAAGCCAAAAAAATAATAACATGAAAAAGAAATTACTTATTTATGTAAAAAGTACAATTATTGTAATTGTACGTTGTAGCATTATTTTGTGGATTGTTTTGCATCATAACCTGTGTTTAACCATTTATATATTATATTCATAATTATATTCCTTTAATTTATGTTCAGTGTGCTTGTGCGCCGGCACATGCGCCAATCTGTTGTAACCGGGCATGCGCAATAAATAAGAGAGAATCGAACAAGAAGCCACGAGGCCGACAGTGCCATTGTACTCATTCTCATTGTAGTATTGTATCATTTTTTTTGGTCAGAGTTGTGCAATAAAGTTTAAAGTAAAATAGCATCAAACAAAATCATTTATATACAGTCCACTCCACAATCATTTCACCGACAACAATCAACCATTGGTCTCTTCGAGCGAATTTATTGGAAAATTCAACAGCGGCAGCAGTCCACGCTGTTTCAAGTCAGCACAAGTCAGTTTCATACAACCATTGTGGTGCAACAATCATACAACCACAAGCTGAAAACAAGTGCAAATCATTCATCCTTCCAAACATCCAAACCGTAAGTTCGTTCCATTTATTATCTGCATGCATAGGGCAATAAAATCAATAAAATCAATATTTCTTTTATTCTGAATCCGTATTAGTATTTTACCGCGAAAACAGCTTATTTCATTTAGTCGATTCTCACACATCACAATGATATCAGGAGAAAATGAAATAAATGTGTCAAAACCGGATCAAACCAAACCGGACAAAACCGATATTTTGTTAGAGTTAAAAGAACAACGCGATGTAGTAATCGAAAAACTCAATAGGTTTATAAATTTCATAAAACAAGCCAACGAAAACGATTTATTAGAATTAGAATCACGTCTAGACCATGTATCGAGTATTTTCAACCATTTCGAACAAGTTCAGTCACAAATAGAATCACTAGAAAAGTGTCCAACTAATTCAGAATGTCGTGAAACATTTGAAAACAGCTTCTTCAAAGCACAAGCCGGCGCTAAAAATAAAATCGTAGGCTTTCACAGTAACATACAAGCTAGAATAACAGCTGATAATTTATCAAGTCAAAATAATATATTCAATAGAGTTAATGTAAATTCAAAAATCACACTACCACCAATTGACTTACCTATCTTTGATGGCGATCAAAAAAAGTGGGTATTTTTCATTCAAAGATTTCTAGCATTAGTTGACCAAAATCAGCAGTTATCACAGGTAGAAAAGTTATATTATTTGCAGGGCCGACTTAGGGGTGAGGCAGAAAAATTAATTCAGCAACTTGAGTTGACAAATGAAAATTATTTGGTAGCCTTACGTATATTGCGAGAACGATTTGAAAATAAAAAAATTATTATAGACAAACATGTAGAAGAATTATTTAACATGCCAGTAATCCCCAAGGAATCAGCTCCTTCTTTAAGAAATTTAATTGACACATTCAAACAATTGATTAATTCACTCAAAGCTTTAGGTGAACCCACAGATTCGTGGGACCGCCTATTAATTCAACTATTGAAAATTAAACTAGACTCACGCACTAGAGAACGTTGGCATGAACATTTACACCTACAAAATAAAAGGGAACCTCCACCATTGTCAGAATTTCTCGACTTTTTAGTGAATCGTTGCGAGTATTTAGAAAGCAAAGAAAAAACTGATAATCAACAAAACATGCTAAAATCTAATAGTTACAGTCATCACACGTACAAAAATGCAAATAATAGTATACAATCAAATAAAATTCATTCTAAATATCCCTCAAAGGGTGAAGGTCAAACAATCACATGTGCCGTCACGCAGGCACAATGTGCTTATTGCAAAGATCAAGATCATTACATTTACTCATGTAAAAAATTTCTAAAGTTACCAAGTTCAACGCGGCAAAACGAGGTAATCAAACTAAAATTATGCTTCAATTGTCTCAGAGGTGATCATAGGATAGATTCTTGCACTCGTGGAGCCTGCAAGGTCTGTCAAAAGAAACACAACACACTAATTCATCGAGACAATACTCAACATCATGTCACACAAAATCAGCAAACTAGCTCTGACAACACTCAAATGCAAAATCACAGTAATCTCTCATTAGCCACAAACACACACTTGGCAATTGAAAATAAACAAAACACAGACACACCTCAAGAAACTATTCAACTTTCATCAATCACACACCATTTAAACAACAAAAAACAAAATGTTCTTCTTAGCACAGCGTCTGTATTCCTCAAAGACAAATCAGGTAATTTAATAAAAGCACGTGCATTGTTAGACTCGGGTTCTCAATCAAATTTAATAACCTCTGACCTCGCGCGTAAATTAAATATATATACCACCAAAATAAACATACCAGTGATCGGCGTCAATCAGGTTACTACCAATATCACAGAGCAATTAAATACTGATATAATTTCAAGAGAAAACAATTCATTTCAGCAAAATGTATCATTCTTAGTTATAAACCAAATTGCGGGAAACATTCCAAACTTCAAAATTGACTCTCAACAGTTAAATATACCGAAAAATATTACTCTTGCTGATCCTGAATTCGAAAAATCCGCCAAGTTGGATATTCTTTTAGGCGCAGGGGTCTTTTGGGATATCTTAACAGATGGGCAATTTAAGCTAGGCGACGGTAAACCGATACTTCAGAAAACATTGTTTGGATGGGTTATATCGGGACCCATATATCAAAATCATTCAATTCACAATAAAGATAAGAGCAATACCATATCGTGCAATTTAATCACAGCTACGCTTGAAACCACAATAGAAAAATTTTGGAAAATCGAGGAATACCAAGATGACAACAAAAATAAACGAACAGTCGAAGAAAAACAATGTGAAGAACATTTCCTAAAAACAATTCAGCGTACCGAAACTGGGAGATTTCGTGCGACGTTGCCAGTTCGCGAAGGTGTAGGTGATTTGGGGAATTCAAAGATCAATGCAATCAAAAGGTTTCACAAATTGGAAACTAAACTGGTTAACGACTCAGCCATACGCCAACAATATTCAGAGTTCATGACGGAATATGAAAAACTCGGACATATGACCAAGGTGCCGACATGGTCAACGGAATTAGACGGAAAGGGAGTATTTTACCTACCACATCACGGTGTCGTGAAGAATAGTACAACCACTAAACTACGAGTAGTGTTCGATGCGTCCGCCAAAACAGGAAACGGTGTTTCATTGAACGACACGCTCATGGTGGGTCCTACAATACAGGAAGATCTTTTTGCAATCATCATTCGTTTTAGGCAACATAATGTAGCAATGGTAGCGGACATAGAGAAAATGTACCGGCAAGTGGAAATTGAAGAGAAGCAAAGGGATTTGCAGCGAATTGTGTGGCGTCCAGATCCAAACCTGCCTCTGGAATTCTATACATTAAACACCGTTACATACGGCACGGCTCCAGCATCATTCATTGCTATACGATGCTTACACCAACTCGCTTCAGAAAACAGTGAAAAGTACCCAGCAGCATCACAAGTAATAATTCGAGATTTTTATGTTGATGACCTCATTACTGGCGCAGACACCATTGAAAATGCCCAAATTCTGAGGCAAAACATCACCGACATTCTAGAAAGTGGATCCTTTCCTCTGCGGAAGTGGAAAACCAACAAACCTAACATTTTTAACGATATTAATAACATTTCAGATCTACCAGATCATTATTTATCGACAGACGACCAATCAAAAACGTTAGGGCTTGTCTGGAACTCTCAATCAGACTCGCTACATTTTAGCACAGAATCGATACAAATTAAAAATAACATTTTTACAAAACGCGAAATACTTTCCGCAATTGCTCAATTATTCGATCCATTGGGTTTGGTCGGTCCAGTAATTGTTAAAGCCAAGGTCATCATGCAAAAACTTTGGCAGCTCAAAGTGGATTGGGATCAAACTGCTCCTTCACCAATAATTTCAGAATTCATTCAATTACAAAAAGAACTACCTATTTTAGCTACAATTAAAGTTCCTAGACAAATAACAGGTCCCGAATCCAATGTTATTGAAATTCACACTTTCAGCGATGCATCCACCATCGCGTACGGTGCATGTTCATACTTGCGAACTATAGATAAATCTGGAAACTGTTCTGTACGTTTGATTTGTGCCAAATCAAGAGTAGCACCTTTAAAGGTTGTTACGCTGCCACGCTTGGAGCTAAATGCAGCTTTATTAGCAACCAGTCTGACAGCTAAGCTTATGGAAACTTTTACTTTTCATGTATCCAACATTTTCTATTATACCGATTCAACCATAGTTTTATCGTGGTTAAACACGGAACCCGCACTTTTGAAAACATTTGTAGCAAACCGCGTAGCGGACATACAACGAAAATCCAAAATCGAAAATTGGCAACATGTCAAATCCGAACATAATGCGGCGGACATCATCTCGAGAGGTGCACTACCTAGTCAGCTGATCGAATGCGATATGTGGTGGAACGGGCCATACTTTTTAAGTAAAATTAATCAACCTCTCGCAAGTAATCATTTTTTACCACTCGACGAATTACCAGAAGTAAAAAATACTGCGTTAACACAAAATGTAATTATAGCTGATAGTACAATATTCGAGAGATATTCTAATTTCGACAAATTAAATAGAGTCATAGCATGGATTTTACGATTTAAGAGTAACGCATTGTGTTTAAAGCAAGATAGAAAATACAGTAGGAAACTCACAGTATACGAATTGAAACTGGCAAAACAAAGTATTATAAGGGCTACACAATCAGTGCACTTTGCGGAAGAAATAAAATGCTTAAGTAAAAATAGGCCAGTAGACGCTCATTCAAAATTATTAACTTTAAACCCGTTCTTAGATAGTGATCATTTATTACGTGTCGGAGGAAGAATTGTCAATTCGAGCTTTTCTTATGATAAAAAATTTCCCTATGTCCTACCTCATAATAGTCACGTGACGCGTCTTCTAATTGAAAGAGAACACACAATATTATTACACGCTGGTGCTCAGGCAACTTTGGCCTCTCTTAGAAACAATTTCTGGCCATTGCGGGGCAAACAAATAGTCAAAAAGACTTTGCATAAATGTTTAACTTGCTTTCGAGTAAAACCTTGTTCTTATCATGAAAAAATGGGAAACTTACCTAGCGTACGACTCACACAAGCGAGACCGTTTTTAAGCAGTGGCGTCGATTATGCTGGGCCATTTTTGGTCAAGGAAGTTAAGCACAGAAATAAAAAATTTATAAAGGCATATTTGTGTATTTTTATTTGCATGACTACCAAGGCTGTGCATTTAGAGGTAGCAAATGATTTGACTTCAAATTCATTTTTAAATGTACTCAAAAGATTTGTATCACGTCGTGGTTTATGCAGTGATATATATTCTGACAATGGGGGATGTTTTGTTGGGGCAAACAATGATTTACTATTATTTTTAAAGACTTTAAAACAGGACAATTCATTTTCTACGTTTTGCAACACAAACGAAATTCGGTGGCATTTTAATCCTGCAAACAGTCCGCATATGGGTGGTCTGTGGGAATCGGCAGTGAAATCGGCTAAGTATCATCTTAAAAGAGTTATAGGTCAAAACTGTTTGTCTTTAGAAGATTTTAACACCCTATGTATACAGGTGGAAGCCACTCTGAATTCTAGACCTCTCATACCATTAACCAATGATCCCAACGACCTTTCTCCTTTAACTCCTAGTCACTTTCTAATTGGCGACGTATTGAATGCAATACCTCAATTAAACGTTCAGCAAATACCAATTAACAGATTATCAGCGTATCAAGCGCTGCAGAAAATGTATCAACATTATTGGCGACGTTGGTCTACAGAATACGTCACAGCTTTGCAGCAACGTGTAAAGTGGAAAACTGCAAGTAAAGAACTCCTTAATATAGGGGCTCTAGCTCTATTGAAGGATAAGAACTCTTCTCCATTGTGTTGGACTTTAGCTCGCATCGTTGAGCTGCACCCTGGCAGCGATGGTCTTGTTAGAGTAGTTTCCCTCCGTGCGAAGAATGGAATCCTGAAGAGGGCAGTGTCAGAAATTTGCGTCCTACCAATAGACATTTAAAATTTTTAATTAGTGACGGACATTTTATTTTCAAGTTTTTTAAAACAGGAATTTCCTTTTTGATTTATTATATGTATTATTTGTCGTTTGAAAGTCGAGCCTTTCAAGGAGGCCGGTATGTTTAACCATTTATATATTATATTCATAATTATATTCCTTTAATTTATGTTCAGTGTGCTTGTGCGCCGGCACATGCGCCAATCTGTTGTAACCGGGCATGCGCAATAAATAAGAGAGAATCGAACAAGAAGCCACGAGGCCGACAGTGCCATTGTACTCATTCTCATTGTAGTATTGTATCATTTTTTTTGGTCAGAGTTGTGCAATAAAGTTTAAAGTAAAATAGCATCAAACAAAATCATTTATATACAGTCCACTCCACAATCATTTCACCGACAACAATCAACCAACCTGTGATGAATTTAAGTTAGAAACTGAGGATTCCTTTTCTTTATTTTTATTTTCTCGAAGGTTCTCTATAAGTTGGAAATGGTGTTCTTCATTTAATTGTAAATATGGTTTCAAAGAATGGGCAGAAGAATGTCCTGTAAGCTTAATTACTTCTTGTTCACCAACTCCTTCTTTTGCTAATGCAGATATTGCAGAAGCTCTATGTGAATGATTGTATATTTTAATTTTTTTTGTGTCTATACCAATTGATTCTGCCGACATTTTCGTCCACTTTGAAATTGTATTAATTCTCAATGGTTAATTTTTGTACCATATTCCTTTCTCCCAATTTGGATGTACTGTTAAAAATAATCTTGTTGTTAGATAAGGATTGGATTCTCTTTTTTCAATAAGTTTTAAAAATAAACGAACGGGACACAAATTGTTGTTATCATTATTTCTTACCAGCCACTTACTGCCAGATAAAGCTTTTGATCCTCCTTGTGTCGTTTTGGAAAAGATTGGATTATATTCTACCCTGCCAGTAAAATTACCTATTATCATATTCTTTTTTAAAGTAATTAATATCACAATTAGCAGCTTCATTTCCACGCCATGCCAATTCGAACGAACATAAATGAAAAAACTTTTTTTGTAACCCATCAGGATTATCTTCAGAATAGCTTTCTACCATTTCCATTAATTCTTCTTTGGTAAACGCGTTAGAACTTCTTTTTCTGGTTTTAGGTTCAGCCTGAAGCTTTTTACGTTTTGTATCCCTGGCCAATCTAGCAAATTTATAGGTAATATCTTTAAATGGATCAATTTTGATGTTAAATTCTAGAAAATATTTTTCCTGAACCATTTGAGCAGTCGTATTCCAAAGTGTTTTCACACTAGCTTCAGTATAATCAGTTCCATCTCTTTTTTTCATGTTAAAACCATAATCTTCAAGAATTTTTGCTATAACTTGTTCAGAAGTATCCTTTTCTAATGTATAGTTACGTGCGTCCAGAAACATTCTAAACTGTTCCCACGCAGACTTTTTTGTCTTCATTGTATTTCTCGGTATACGGTGTACTTTGCTTAATTGTACTCTCTATTTCATTTATTGAATGATTTCCAAATCTTGTATTATTCATGTTAATAATACTTAGTTAAATTTTTGAAACAGTTTTAATAATTTTTAGACAATTAAATAAATAAATAAACAACTTAGTGTACTTAGAAACCACCAACAAAGATTTTATATTGAATTTTATCACAGAGTGATAGAATTTTATACACATAGATTTGATATATTAAACGTCAAAAAATTGCCGCGACAAGACAAAAAATTGCCAGTTCAAAACCTTCAAATTTTGTCAGTTAACAATTTACTCTAGTGAAATAGTCAACTAAAAATATAAAAATTGCTAATTAATACGTTTACTTATCCTCAGAAAAACACTACACACTTTCTTGATGAGACTACCGACTAAAGGGTCAACATCGGCTGCTATCGTAAAATAACCCTCTCTGGAAGATAGTTATAGTTGGGTCAAAGATGAGAAAAATAATAAAATATTTGAAATTTATATTTCTATTTCTTCTTATTAAAACGTTATAAGGTAATGTTAATCGTCTGGTATTATGTTCAAGATGTTTTCAAATATGAAATTGGGTTAATATTGTTTAAAGCCAAATGTTTTATATTCGGGTTATAAATAGCAGACAAAAGAACAATTTTAGATTGAAAGAAACCATGAATACATGAAAAGAAAGCCTGAATCGTCGTTCAGGAAAAGATTTATTAAAAAATGTTGTTGAAAATAATTTTTTTTTAATCGTGAAAATGGAGTATGATTGGGCATTTCACAAACCACGATTCAAAAAAGTGTATCGTTAAAAAAATCTATTTCAAGAAGACGAAAGGGCAAATGTCTACTTCAATTGAAATAAATAAATAATTTTTGCAAGTTTTGACCGAAATCCATTCCCTTACTATACCGTAAATCGTGAACTAAATTTAAAAATTGTGCCTGACTCACTAATTTAAGAAAAAAAAATTAATGTGAACGTGTAAAATACACAAAACATACAAGTTGAAAATAACCAGAAAAATGTATGGCTTCTAAATTAAAACTTCGTGAAATGAAAATCGTTAATCGTGTATCAGTTCTGTAAACTTCTGAAGAATAATAGACCAGAAATTGGGTCTGGGTTAATGTTAATAGACCCGACTTAATACCGACACGCCTACACTATTATTTTTATATTTTAAACTTACACATCTTCCTGTTTAAATTTTCTGTAAAGCCACCTGTGTAGATTTTACAGTTAATTGGTATGATGGTAATATCGATTGATTTCATTGATTCATTTGAAAACTTTTACGATTTAAACGTTTATTTTTTTAATTCACCATCAATAGTTTTTAAAATTGTTTAGGAGTCTTTTAAACATTTGTTTTAATGGATGATTCCAGTAGTCCATTCAGTATTGTCATTACAAAATTTTTGATTTAAAACGATTGACATTTTCTAGGTACGAGACAGAAATAATTTTTGATTTTCAACCCTGGGAGCACTCTTGCAGTGTTTGCTGCTTGGACGAAATCTGTCAGAAGTTTTCAAAGTGCTTGGTTCCTTGCCCGTACACTCCTATCCTTCTATTGCTTTTGAGCCGTCTATGTATCATTAAATGTCATTCTTTCCATGTTTGGTAATAGTATTTATTTATTTTTATAACCACTAGATTCGATACATGTGTTACCATTCTATTATTCGTTTTATTTTCATGAAAATTGTACATGATAAAATGAACAGATCGATTTTAATTTTACCTATTTCTTCTAAGCACTAATTAATGCGAAATTGAATAAAACTGTAGCTTCTTGCTTGTCTAAGTAGTGTGGAGCATTAGCATTATACAGTATTATTCAAAAGTGCCCTCCCCCCTCGTATCTTTTGAACGGCTACACTTACATTAATAAAATTTGGAGGGTGAAAATAAAGTGTTGTAAACTTCTCTACGAATGGTAACAGGTGACGTGAAAGTAATAGATGAGTAATGAGTAATAATTTTAAATAAGACCTTATGGCAAGTGATATCTCGTTTGAAAGGCATTGACATTGGCTACATAGCCATATTAATTTTGTTTAAGTTTAAACTAATTTTGATGAATAAATTTAATAAATACCAAAATTATTGAAATATTTTTTTTGAATTTAATTAATCAAATATCAACAATGGCAAGTGTTCGAAATGTGCTCCGTATACTTCCTGACAGTAATACATCCTATTAGTAGATATTATACGTTCACGTTAATGGTAAAAGGCATTGAAATGTGGAAAGATATTTCAACTTACCACGCTATCTTGTCCATTAACTTCCGCCCCTCTAGCCAGCACCAACCTTATCACTTCCTCGTGACCACTTGCAGCTGCCCTTTGTAATGCCGAACATCCAGCACCATCAGGTCCGTCGACTTCGCGGGGGGCGGCCACCGATACCAATAACCGTACCACTTCGCGATGACCGTTAGCCGCCGCCAGATGGAGAGCGGTACGACCGTGTTCATCGCGTGAAAATCGCACCAAACGTGCCGCCCCCAAATATCGTCTACATGTCGCAACATCACCGAGAGCCGCAGCTGTCCGAAGCTCCGACCCCAAAGTAGGTGGAGTTGCGCCGCCTACGCCTCCGACGGCACCGCTTTGGATCATTCAGGGCCATCCGACATACCACCTGAAACAAAATTCAAATTTGTTACTATATGCCAAAATTCCCCGAAGGAAAATAATACTAGAGGACCCGACATACCTTGTCCTGTTGAGTCAACATTTTGCTTTTCTAATTCAACCGGATTACAGCGCCACCTACTGGGACTAATTGAGAATATAAACCATCCAGTTACTTACTCAAATACACCTATAAAATGTCATCAAAATCGGCACATCCGTTTAGGAGTTGTTCAGTATTAACCCGATTTCTGCGCTACCTACCGGGACCAATAGTGAATTTAAACCAATCTGGAATCCACTTGAATTTATATAAAGAAAGATCAAGTCCCGCCTCCTTCTATTGGTTTTAGAGATGAAGTCACGCCCTCTCGTACGTAATACAATCAGAAAATTAATTCTCAAAAGAACTATCTAGACCATTTGTTAATAAAACGGAATATTTGGGAAAAGGGTGCCACGAACAATTAAATTTCTGTATCTGTATCTGTAGAGTACGGAGGGTGAGTGTGTAGGCTCACAGCACTTAGGCCACATTAGTGACCCATTGTACATCCTCCCGAGGAGTTGTCCTCCTAGGTCATTG
>CAJUYG010004924.1:0-15269 GCA_910591675.1 Galerucella calmariensis | reverse complement strand
TTTTTGTGCAGAAGCAGTTTGGCTGCGAAAGCAGCAACGACATTTTTTGGTTTAATTAAATTTAGTTCATCGCCTTGCAGTAGGAGGTTCATGTCGTTGAACAATTTATACAGGTCTGTCATGTAAGCTATATCATTCTTTGATGTTATGAGCTTGTTGCGCAGTTCTGTATCTTTAGTTTCCAAGAACTCTATCACAGAGTCAAACAGGTTGTAAAATCGAATCAGACAATTGCCTCTTGACAGCCAACGAACTTCAGTATGAAGCAACAAACGGTTGAAATCTTCGTCATTAGTAACACAAAGCTGATGAAATAATCTATCATTCAAAGAGCTGCTACGGATTTTATTGACTGCTTTGATGACATATTGCAGTGATTGAAATAGTCGTTCACTTAAGTTTCTAGCAACCAAATGTTGTCTATGAATAACGCAATGTATAGCAAAGACATCTGGAATTTTATTTTTTAAGTACGCTATGAAGCCTTTATGGCGCCCTGTCATAGCCGGAGCGCCATCCGTAGCAACTGATATAATATTTTTCAAAAGAATCTCTTTCTCTTCACAAAACTTTTCCAATGTATTGAATATGGTTTCGCCTTTTGTGTCTGTCTCCAAATTTCTGGCAAACAATAGTTCTTCACGTATTTTCTCATCTTTAATAAACCTTACGTAAGATAGCAACAACGCTTCATTAGTTGGTAAAGTGGACTCATTGAGCTGAATTGAGAATTGACTAGTCCTCAGATGATTGCACAATGATTCTTCAATGTTTTCAGCCATTTCATCAATTCGTCTTTGCACAGAATTATTACTCAAAGGAATTTTTCGGATAATATCTGCGGCACAGTAGTTATTACTTCCTTTATTGCTGGCAAAATTAACTCTTCTCCGATGTTATGTGGTTTGCCTTTTTGAGCAATTAACAAAGAGATATTATACGAAGCTCGAAGTCCGTCGTCATCTTGCTTAGCAGCCGCCGAAAATAGTTTTGATACACTTGGCTGAGTATTATGCTTCTTCTCTAGGTCTTGAAAATATGCTACATTCTTGTCTTTCTCATCTGGATGCATTTTATTCAAATGATCTTGCAGTCTTGAAGGCTTCATTGCTTCGTTCGAAAATGTTTTTAGAAGACACAAAGGCGACGACGATTTTGTGGGATTTTAAATAAATCCAAATTTAATATATTCCGCAGAGTATTGCCGTCTCTTCTTTTTTACTTCCGACATTGTTTTGTTTTGAGAAATACGTAAGTGTTGAAATCAAGTACTGCTTATCTATTATGCGCGAAACCGCAAATGAAAATAAAATAAATTTACGTCGTTTATATAGGATTGCATAAGCAGCACGCACCAACAGGAATAAGACAAACGTGCATAAACTCGTTTATCTCATTCGACGCCCAATCCTACTCGACAAGCAAGAACAAGTATTATAGAACCAGCCGATTGATACAGAAATGTACAAATCGGATTATTTAACAAAAACTTGTTAAAACATGATTGCCCGCGATCTATTATATCGAACCGAGTTTGAGCTATATCTTAATTAATTCATATACAAACGCAATACATCAATACATTAAATTACACGTAGGTCGTAGAATGATGTTTCAATTAGGATGTGGCTAAAATGACGGTGTGCGTTATTTATTATTGAAGCTAGATATTTGTAAATATTTCACAGCCACCTACCTTTAGTAGTACCTTTAGTTTTGAAAAAACTGTTAGTATTCCAGAATTTTATAGGGTTATTCCGCAAATTTACTTGCATAAGAGTTAAGATTCATAACAATTTCTCCAGTAGAAACTTTACAAATGAAAATTGCCTTTTTAGTGTTATGGTATTACTATTGGGCCGTCCCACCCTTACGGTTCAACAATGAAAAATAGAAATCTTTTGGGTTGTGAAAATAAATAATAAATATTTTAAATATGTATATTTAAGACTCATAAATATATACAATAAATTTAATTTAATTTTCCTCATAGAATCAGAGCTATCACCAGTATTTATATCTATGGTAATTGGTTGAATGCTAATATCAACTATATTTTGGTCTGGCGCATACCATTTTTCTATAATGAGTATGCCTAACACATTTCTCCTAAATTTTTTGATGACATTGTTGCAGTGCCTTTTTTCTGTTGCTTGTATTCTGCTTTTGAGTGAGTTTGTAAGTACCCAGCTTTCACTACCATGCACAAGGATTGGTCGAAAGACTGACTTGTACACATTCAATTTGGTTTTAGTTGTAATTTCTTTCCTTCCCAGGAAATTTCGATTTAATGAGTAATATACTTTGACTGCTGCACTTATTCTTTCGTTCACTTCTGCTTCCTGTTTTCCATTGTTTTGTATATCTACTCCCAGATATTTGAAACTCTTCACTTGCTTTATCGGCATTTCATCAATTTCTATATTATGGTGCTCTTCTTCTTGTCCCACCGCCATTATTTTTGTCTTTTCCATATTCATATTCATGTTTCGTAGTTTCAATATATGCTTCCATGTTATTAAATTATGTTTCAGCTCTTTTTCGTTTCTAGCGAACAATACTAAATCGTCGGCAAAAACGCAATCAGATATTCCAACTACATACTTCCATATTTCTATAACATATTTGTATTTGTTTAACTTTTGTTTTCACTTCCTTCAAAATATCATCCATTATCATTATGAATAATGCCGGGCTAAGTACTCCTCCCTGTCTTAATCCTTCTTTTGTTATGAAATCATCGGATTCTTCATTATCTATCCTTACCCGGTTTCTGGTTGTTTCGTAAATGCATTTAATGTTATAGAATCGTAATACAAAAATTGAAAAGAAACATTTTCTACGATATTCAATCTCCATACAAATACTATCTCAATTGGTAAACTGTTAGTTGGAATCTCTGACTGATCGCTGTTATAACTTGGTTGGTGACTCGCAAGTGGTGATGTGGTACAGGATGTTACTTACCCATCCATTTCGATTCTTTTGTCGGTGAATTTAGATGTTTCCCTAGACATCTCGTTCGAATCGACAGTCCCGGTAAAACGATACACAACCGATGAAATCTCGATGATGGTGAAATGCATTAAGGCCGACAAACGCCGAACAATTAGCGAAATCGCCTAATCATCGGTGTCAATAGGCATTGTGATGTGAGAGGACGAGACATTATTCAAGAATGAAGAAGTCGAAACGGTGCTTAGATGATGTAGAGACAAAAGTGTGTAAAAGAACCGGCTTAAAAGACAGGCTGTATGCGGAGGACGACCCTTTCAACATGACGCCTCAATTGTGAAACACTGATTCGAATTATTTCGAAAATAAAACTCTTAACACCGTTCGGTGCTTAGTTTACAATCTATTGAATTATAAAATATTTTGTAATTGGATAGACCAATCAGTATTATCATAAACCGTTAATATAACGATTATTTGTGAATATATAAGAAATCGTCATTGTATAGTAAGTAGCAAAGAGTGATGATGTTGTACTTTATATCAAGCTCTAAAGTTTGTATGTGGATTGCGGTCTCTTAGCATTTCACTTGCTAATGTAATTTAAAGTGATCTTGAAAATAAAATATTGATAGGTTTTTTTAAAGTAGTTGTAAAATGTATTTATGTATTTTTGTTTGGTTCCAGGCCCGAACACTCCTATCCTAATTCCTTCTATTGCTTTTGAGCTGTCTGTGTACCATTGAATGGCATTCTTTCCAATTCTGGTAATGGTATTCGGATCCCATTCCTTTTTGTTGCTTAATTCCGTAACGAATTTTTTTGAAAATTTATACTTTTTCATCATACCGTCTTGTGGAATGCCCAGGTTAAAGTAGTTATAGTCCAATAAAGTTGCATTTGGTACCTCATTAAACATGAGACAAAGTTCTGCATGAAAACGCGTGCGAGGGCGGAGAAAATAGCCCCAAAAGACCAGAAAAATAGGTTTTCTTCCAATATCTCCTAAAATATGGCAGTTAGAGATTTTTGGTTCTGATAAAAATTAAAGTTCAGTTAATTTTCTACAAAAATGGTCCTAATGATTTTTCTCGAAAATTTGACCGGTTTCGAGAAAAACGGCACCAAGCGCACCTCGAATAATGAGCTTCTGTGCTGTATGCCGGTGAGCACAGTCCGTGTATTTACACATCAGCGGGGGGACAAATTATTCAATAACTTTGTGGAAAATGCATATTTTCTCATGATTCAAAGTTCATGTGATAGAGGGATTCTGCTGCTATCATACCCTGTGAATTGAGTCACGCTTGACTCTTTTGGCCATATCGGAACACGGGTCAAACTTTCTACTCCCGGTCAATTTTGACCTCGCCAGGAATTTGTTCCTATTTTCTTTGTATTGCACTAATTTACTCAAAATTTTTTTGATTATGGGTCCTCATAAGGTCCTTTGTCATCCCTGAAATTTGTATACCCTAATTTTTTTTAATTTTCATTTAATCGTTGCTTATTGAATCCCAAATTTTTGCTGTTTTTGGAGAGCGGGGAAATTTTGTGAACAACCATCAATTAAAAATTTATACATGATCCGATTGGTCTCTATGATACATCATTTGAAAGCTAAGAATGTCTACTTTTTGATTGTGTGTGATTACTTTTTTTGACGAAGTCGTCCATTTTTCAATAAAATTAGAGAACGCACTTTTTTTTGGTGTTTTTTCCCTGTTTTTTATTTCTAACATTTTAACACCTTAACTAGTGTAACGGGGGAATTCCCACCTTTCCATCGATGTATATAAGTCACACCTTTGATACCCCGGGGAAAAACCAGTATATCTAAATGTATACGCTATAGGGCGAGTTGTACCAAACACTTGAACTCAGTTTAATGATAACTGATGTTTAGACTGTGGCTGATTGATGTATTTATTATCAACAATTACATCAGTCTAAACATCAGTAATCATTAAACCGAGTTTAAGTGTTTGGTACAACTCGCCCATAATGTATTACTTTTGTTCCTCCGTCGTTCGCCGAGCGTGTGCTCTAAGTGGCGCTCGTGTCGTCTGCTACCAACCATGCGGCCCCGCTTGGAAGCATAAATGTGTTTGTTTTCTGTCATTATTTCGATAAATATTATTATGAATTATAGAGAGAAAAGTCATAAAAGTGAAAAAAATTGAATAAATATTGATGTTTTTCGTTAAAATTAACTTTTATCACCAACCCAAAACATAGAAAGTGAAGATTCAAATCTTGTAAAATTGGAGCAAAAGGTGAGAATTTGTTCATGATGTTTTTATTCAAGAACATTTGTTTACCAGAAAAATGAGGATGGAAACGTGTACTTTTGTTAAAAATTTTCTATGTGATATTTCAGTCTATAATGTATTATTCTTGTATCATTATATTGGGTTCTCCCGTTGATAAATAAATATATATTTTTCTATAATAAATTAAACATGAAGAACGTTTATAACTCGTTATTCCAAAAACCTCAATCAGTCTGGTTGCAAAAAATTTGCAAAAATTTGCGGAAAATCTGCAAGAAATTGTTGCTGAGTATTATGGGTAAATATTCTTCACTCTTGAGGCATTTTCAGTTTTCCTTACCAAAAGCCTAATGAACTTCAGTTTTTTGCCACATGTGCAAAGCTGATTGTTGCTAGATTCAGGTCCACTGGTGAGGTCCATCTCGCTAGAATTAATCTTATAGCCCCCGTTTTCCTAATAAGTATATCTTGAGGCCTCATCTGAGAGGAAAACAAGACCCTCGGAAACATAAATATCCATCAAAAGTGTCTGGTTAGAGAGTATCGATCTGTAAAATGTGGTGGCGCCATCTACAATTGGTTCCCACAATCCAAAACATTGAAAATAATGGATTTCCAACATCCCCCAGCTCAAATTTTGTACAAAACTTGCATATTTCACAAGTTTCAAAATTTCCGGTTTTTCAATCCGATTTTTTTGCAGAAAATATTAATGTTGCGAAAAAAATCATAAGGACCATTTTTGTAGAAAATTAACTGAACTTCAATTTTTATCTGAACCGAAAATCTCTAACTTCCATATTTTAGGAGATATTGGCTGAAAACCTATTTTCCTGGTCTTTTGGGGCTATTTTCTCCGCCCTCGCACGCGTTTTCATGCAGATCTTTGTCTCATATGTTTAATGAGGTACCAAATGCAGCTTCCAACCGGAAGATGAAAACAGGGCGTCATTAATGTTAACTTTGCCTTTTTTTCTTCCTTCATTTACTGGACTATTACTCATTTTACTGAATTTGATCAGTACCTATCTTCATTTTTTTTGGACAGTAACAGAATCGCTACTGATTTGATTCGGATGTCAATTCCACAATATGGCGCTGGTTTTGACAACAAATATTCGTGCTTACCACTGCAACTTCACGTGACTTCTTCTTAGGTGAAACTGAGTCTATGAACCAGTGAGATTCTTAGATACATTAATTACAGTAACAACGACATACTTTAGGAAACCCTATATAATATAATGACAACACATACGTTTATAAAATCACATCCTAGCTATGTCATTGTAATGTGCATTCCAAAACCGCAAGCTCTAATAACTGTTACGACAAAGACACTGAAAAGTAGGTAAGCGCACCTTTTTGATGAACGACTTCATTGTCGAGGAACTTTCTAACACCCTTTTATCAATTTACCACACTACGAGCGGTGATGAATCACACGTATTATTATATTCGAATTTATTGCAAAACAAGAATGTTCGGTCGAGCTGTTCAATTACTGATCTCTTCCCATACCAGATGATGTCATTTCAATTGCAGTAATGAATGATGAATATCAAAACAATTGATTTTAATGTTTGCCTCGAACATCTTGTTATATATATTTCATAATAATGAATATTTATCTGCCTACTACCATTCGGTTGTTGGGGAGTCTATCATAATATACAATATGTCCCCCTAAGTTGGAATCATAATATGGAAAACTTGTTTATTATTAATTTAAGGAAAAAAAGTAATTCTTCAAAAAAGCTCTCCATTATTTAAAACTTGTAATACAGTAATCAAATATCGAATTTTTTCAGTCGTATAAGAGGTTTGCCTAAAAATATAAATTTTACTTAAGAGTAAAGTACCTTTAAATTTGACAATCTCTAAAAATGTTACTAAAAAAGTTGGATATGTCGAAGCATTAGTATGAGTAGAAATTGAATTTGTTTCTTTGTAACATTAATATGATGTAAATTTTATATTATTTTATTATTTGCAAAAGAAATAAATATGCACTTACTCCGCCTTTTAAATGCAAAATTATTAAAAAACATGGAAAACCTAAAAGTTTATCATGTGTTTCGTAATCACAAGAGATAAATGTTCATATAAAATAGAAACAGTAAAAAATAAAATAATCTGAAGTTTCAATTTAAATGAATGTTATTACATATTTAACGTAGTTTTTTAATTCTGATCAACTTTTTGTTGTAACATTTTTAAGTATTTTCAAATGGGCTCGTTTACTAAAATTTTCAAATCATTTTTAACTGTCGTAAAACAAAGTACTAGGGATAAAAATATGATTCTGAAAATTTCATGTCAATAGAATATGTCGTTCTCCTAATATTTCCAATTAAACAAGCATACCGTAGCAGGGCGAAGACTATGACTGTGACGTCACCGCATATGAAAGTTAATGTGCACTAACACTACGCTTCTGACTGTAACGTGCCTCGCGTAGAATTTATTTATTTTGAATTACTTACAAAATTTTTGTGTTAATAAAAAAAATGTGTGGACCTAATTTAAAAAAAAACAGACTCATTAAATCTTCCAGGAGTGGACTTGCTAATGAATATGAAGTTTTTCAATAAAAAACACGAGTTTATTAAATTATAATTTAATAATATGTGACACATCGTTTTTGGCTGTTTTCCGAGAAGAATGATTAAAAATGTCAATATTTTCATAAATACATTCTCTCTCAAATGATATACATGGTGATTCCAGATGTTTTATTTTATTCCTGGTCTGGTGGACAAAGTTACGGAGATAACGCTGCAGGTTACTCAGTAAAAAATTGCAATTTTTTCAACTGAAGACTGCCCAATTAAAGGAGCTTCTCCAAATGCTATTTATGATGAATGTGTAGTGGAAATTAAATCACCAATTTTGAAAAGAACAAGAAAAACTTATTTTGATGAAGCAGGTAATATTGGCTCCCAATGTTTACATCAGATTCAAATGCACATGCACCTCACTGGTAAAAAAAGCGATATTTGTTAGAGCTGATCCAGACTTTGAATCAAATAAAATAATTTCTTTTAAAACATAATATACGCCAGTTTTGTTGATGATTTACTGTAAAAGATTACCTATTTTTTGGAAAACAAGCAGTACCTATTTAATAAAATTTAATTGTATTCTAAATAGAACGATACGTAATTTTCAATGAAAATTCCACACTTGTGATTTTTAACCAATCAGAACGTGTATTTCTGTCAGATCACCATAGCAACGGATACATTTTATCGGAAATATTTTCCTGGTGGGAATCCAACAGCGAATTATACTGGAAATTTTTTTGACGTTTATAATGACAGAATATTTTTTTTGACAATCTAATTTTTATTTGTTTACATAATAATTTTGATTAATTTCAACAAAAAGCTTAAATGTTTTCTAAATTCATGGACCATTATGATTGATGTTTATATTAAAAACGCAATTATTGTATACTATGGCAGGTTGATTCGAAGTTGCTTGCTCTTGATTTAGAGATTCTTGGACTGTATTTGCAGAAGTTGAAGATTGCGTCAATTATATCCTGATGATGGCCCGAGTCAATTTGCAGATATGGTTTTATGGAGTGACTGCTACCATGTCCTGTTATTTTAATTAACTAATTCCCGTTTTGGCTAGAGTTGAAACAGCAGTGTCCCTCGCAGAATGATTTGTTATCTTGATCTTGTTGACATCGATTCCAATCACTGATGCCGCCGATTTGAACCAGAAAGATATTGTATTTTGTCCAACCGGGCTGTTCTTGTACCAACCTTTGGAATTGGGGTGGTGCCAGTTTGGATTTGGAGTTAAAAATAAACGATTCGTTTTGATGAGTTGGTCTCGCTTGCTTATTAGTTTTTTGAACAGTCTTACTGGGCATAATTCTTCATTGACTGTATTCGGTACAATACCTTTCGAAAAAATATTCCTGCAACTGCTTAGCTGTAGAATTCCATAGAACTTTGATAACACTCTCCTTTTAGTCTTCGGAGTTTTTTTTTCGCATGTTGAAGGCATAGTCTTCAAGAATGAGCGCCAGTTCTTCCACAGGTATATCCGCTCTGTCGAAATCATACGCTTTTTCTGTGCAAAAGTTTATAAACTGCTTCCATACACTTGCCTTCGATTTCCTAGTATTCGCTGGTGTCAACTGCTCAATATTCTGGCTAATATTTTCTTTACTTTCTTGACCGAAGCGAGACATTTTTCTACGTCGTGCTGTTTTGACATATTTTTGACAGAAATAATTTCTAGTTTAGAGTTTCACTGAGTTGCCATGGTAACTGAATAATCAAGTTGACAAAACCAAACCTGTTTTGCAAGAACTTGATAAAGACGAAAATTGATGTTGTTGGAAACACATTTGGTGTGGAATTTTCTTACCGAATACCACACGAGGTCAAATTAAATCCGGAAATTTTTTCTCGCTCATGAATATTTTTAGAAAATTATCCCTTTCTCGTCTTCGACTCGGGATAATTTTCAAAATATTCATGAGCTCGAAAAAATTTCCGGAAATAATTTGACCTCTAGTGGTATTACTAGTGATAATTTTTTACTAAATATAGTAACCAATCTAATTACTTAATTTCAGGTCATGTGTCAAATTTCATCCAATCACCGTAAATAAATAAATAATTAATTATTGAAAATACAAATTTTTATTTTGAATAACTGCCGACAAAAATACAATTTATTTTTTTGGTTCCGGTTTATTAATGTGTACCGTCTTCCACGTCAAATATGTATTCCATACAACGGCCACAGATTGTGTAACGAACACCTGATAAGGAATTGGTACATAATTGAAATTCATGAATTGCACAAATGGCCAGATTTTATAATTCGTTTTCATTATGTCTTTGTACTTGTCTTTAAGCTCTTCTTTTGTTTTTGCCCAAGAATTTCTGTTCACGAACATATTGACGCTTGTTACGAACATCGGTATCAGTATAAAAGGTACAAATATCAGTTGATCTATTAACATTTTTTTTAAACCTATGTAAGGATCTTTGTCACTTATAAACCTGAAAAACGTTGAAACTGTTGGACCCTGAAAATAATTAATGTTATTATGTTATCAACGAAACTCTCGTTTTCTGGGGTAATAAAACATTAAAATACGAGGATGGTTTGACGGAACAGTAACTTTTCAGAGGTTGGCAACACTTTCGCTACGGTCATCACCTATATAATGAGATTATATTGTTTATGTCATGTTTCTCATGTCATCTGTTAAAATTGTTGAAAAATCTGACAGATAGGTTAGTTTTAATACTCATTTAAAAAACTGTTTTCTTTGTTGGATGAATATGAAGAAAATAATTTGAGTGTTTTGTATCTGTAGAGTAGGGAGGGTGAGTGTAGGCTCACAGCACTTAGGCCACATGTGACCCATTGTACATCCTCCCGAGGAGTTGTCCTACTAGGTCATCGTCCATCCTGTCCTTCCCAGGAAGGTGGACAGATTACTAGGAGACATCTCCTTTATATCGGCAGGTGTAAGCCAAGATTCTCCGAACACACACTCTCTTATTGACGATAACTCCGGACACTCGCATAAGACATGCCTGACAGTTTCATCTTCCTGTCCACACATCCTGCATAGAGGTGTGTCCACTAGCCCCATAGTATGGAGGTGTTTCCTTAGTTGACAGAAATCTTACTGTTAAACGTAGGCTTTTCCTGGTCATCGCCAAATATTTCTTCGGCGCCAGCTTCCCAGGGTCGCCCAGGGTGATCCTGGCAAGACTGCATCCTTTGATTCCATCCCATTTCTTAAGGGATTGAGCATGGGTGTAACGTTTGGTTAGTTCTGAAATTGTCGAAGTCGTTAGGCCCAGAGGGGTCAGACCATCTCACTCTGTAGGTATATGAATAAGTACCAAAAATGAAAATTTCAAAGTTCCTATCCACTTATTATAGTTATTAAATTTATACTTTTCCATTGGAAAATTGCATCCGAAAAACACATGCTGAAATGCATTTTATTGAGTACGTTGCACTGTAGATACATTAATCTAAACCATCTAACACTTTTTCAATAGTATGTGAAACAAAGAAAATTGTAAAGAAGTACATTTTCATCTAGGAATTTCAAAAATAAATGACAATTCCAGTACAACGTTGCCAAACCGCATATCGATACTACATAACAATTTATTATCTGTTTCCGTCCAACTGACAATCTGAAAGAACACAAATAAACGAGCTTTATGCTCCGGGAAGTAACTGAACAAATGGCAACAGAATAAATCAATTTTTCAAATAAACAAGCAAAAAGTGTTTGATAATGTTACGCGAGCTGCTGCATTAATGTGCTCAATTAGTGCCCCCAGTGAAATTCCCATATGATACGACTATGGCTCCTCCGCCGTATTTTCAAGAATGATCTGGAATACGTAACATCTAGAAAAACCCGGCGCATCCACCAAAACTTCGAGTTCGAGAGGTTTCTAGAAATACATACGTGCGAGTATAAATAGGCGACGAGCATCGCAGCGGAGTCAGTTAGTCAGTTAGTGTTGATACTGAAAGAAAGCAATCGCGCCTCGATAAAGTGACTCTCATATAAATTAGTTAGTGTGTGTTTAGTGTGATATATAAATTATTAAATAAGGACTGTATTTGAATATAAATATGTACATATAAATTAATTGTGAATATAAATTAGAATAAACGTTACAATAATAAACCATACTAAAATGACGTAACTGACAGGTCGGCCATATTGTGCTGGAGGTCACACAGTGAGACTTTAGTCAAGGATTATTTCATTTTTTGTCGGGGTATATAGCCCGAGAAGTAGATGTTTTTGGTGATCGGATTTTCAATTTTATAAGGCAAATACACTCACCGGCCCGAAAATCGGGTACCCCTATACTTTTCATATTAAAATGCCTAAATTTTCTATTTTTTTTATTTGTAACCTTTGTCAATGGTAGGCACGCATTGGTACATGTTTTAAAGTATGCTTTCTTCAAAAAATGTTTTCCGGAAAGCTTTTATTTCAAGAAAATGACGCTTCGCTTATTAACATTAACACAAATAAAAGAAATGTATTAGCAGTCATACAATTATCATCATAAACACAAAAAACAATTTAAAAAACCAGTATATATCAATTCTGTCTAATTAATATCGCGTATTACCTCCACGAGCCTGTATAACGACATTAGTTCTTTTAGACATACTGTTAATTAAGTTGAATACTTCATTCTGTGGAATCGCTTCCAATTCCTCTGAAAGAGCCACTCTGAGCTGATCCAAGGTAATAGGAGCAGCTATCCGGCTTCGAATTCTTCTACCTAGCGTGTCCCAAATATGCTCGATTGGATTTAGATCGGGACTGCGCGCTGGCGCTGGCCATGCAATTTGGGTTATACCAACTTCGTGCAAATATTCCGTGACAGTGCGGGCGGTATGAGGACGTGTATTGCTATGCATCTGTATGGAGTTGTCATCAATAAATGGTGCATATGGAACAACATAATCTTGTAGGATATCATTTGTGTACATATTTGAAGTCACAGATCCTCTAGGAACCATGTACAATTCTGTTCGCGCCTCTGAAGATATTCCAGCCCACACAACTGAACCCCCTTGAAAACTTACTCTAGGGCTAAAAGTGCACTTCGCATATCGTTCACCTTCTCTTCTCTAGACTCTCTCGTGACATTCTGGGGATCGTAAGCAAAATCTGGATACACACAGCTCCAGTCGTATGCATTGCAATTTTGATGCTCCCTAGCGAATTGTAATCTGGCTACACGATGTTTTCTGGAAAGTTCTGGTCCTACAGCGGGTCTTCGAGATATCAGATTAGCTTCATTCAACCTTCTTCTTACTGTTCGTTCACTAACATTTACGTTCCTGACATGTTCAAGGTTGTTTCTAAACTATACAGCAGTTGTATGGCGATTTCTTATATACTCTTATCTTGATATCTACAAAAGGTTCAATTACTACTAGGTAATTGATTTGGTTGCCTTCCAACACAATATGGCCGATTGTCAAAGTTATTTGACAATCTGGTAACATCTTATTCCATTTACTTACATTGGAATGGGCCAAAGTAATTAACTTTCAAATTAAAAACAAGAAGCTTCACCGTAGAGCTTTATACAAAAATCGCATTTTTCTTAGCTGGTTAAAATTATTACATGTGCATGTGCCCATTTTCCGTTTTTGAATCTTAAACTTTTTTTTTGTTTCAGGTAAAGTGGTTTTATATCTTCAATATAAATCTCAAATTTAAAAGTAAGTGATTTATTTTATTAATTGATAGAAAATGTTTCAAATGTAAACTATTAGGAATTATTATTTTTACGATCTACGAAACTTACCTGACCTGAGATGGGATGACATGCAAATAAGCCATAAAAGTATTAGCCGTGACAGATACGTAATTAACAGAAGTCTATGTTTATAAATATCCTAGAACCTGTAAAAAGTATTAATATTAATTTGGAAGATAATAGTGATAACGAAATTGACTTACAGTAAGATATGGTGTCTTTTATTTTGTTCTTAAATGTAAGTATTATATACTGTTAAAATATAGTATCACTGCAAATTTTTGTTTGTTTGTTTAAATCCCAACCCAATTTTTACACATAAGTAAAGGAACATAAAAAATAGATTAATAAATTGTGAAAATTAATCTACTTACTTTTCATCAGGGATAGGTACAGGTTCTGCATCGTAAATCCGAAAAGTTTTATGGTTTTATTGCATCTCAAGTCAAGACAATTTCTTAGATCGTGTAAAGAACTATAATCCATAATATGCATAGCAACCTGTTTTATTTATATAATTTAAAATAAATGTCTTCGGTATGTTTATTTTGGTGTATTCATTATTCTTTTTGTCAACTTTTTGGGAAATCAAACCACAATCCTTTTTATATTTTTAAAACTAAATGTTGGGAATCTGAAGCAAGAGTCATATATTCTTTCAAATGTACACCCCTGGATCAAGAATTGAAACATGTTTTTTCATCAAAATATACCCTTTTATATTTAAAAACAGCCTTCAAAGGTGAAATAAATTTATTCATCTATTTTAAAGTTATCAAATTGAAACAATTACATTTTCATAACTTTGACACACCATATTTCGGAAAGTAAATAGACTGAGCCCCTCGATCCTTATATCATTTTGTCCAATTTCACGAGAGGTATCTACATGCAAACGTTGTAAGTGTCATTTGAAAACACCCTGTATATAGACATAAATATCAAATCATTTGTTTTTCACATGAAGTTTTCCCTTCCTCTTTTTGGAAAAATTCAAGTGGGATACAAATTATTAGTATTTTTTTGAGGGTGAAATATACCATGATTATTAAGATATTCCTATTTTTTCTTTCCCCACCCTGAACCGATTATAACCGTATGAATATACAGTGCTATTCAAAAGTCCCCTCCCCCTTCTCGTATCTTTAGAACGGCTACACTTCCATTAATAAAATTTGGAGAGTGAAAATAAAGTGTTGTAAACTTCTCTACGAATGGTAACAGGTGACGTGACAGTAATAGATGACGTCACAGTGCCACTCTGGCCAATAATTTTAAATAGGACCTTATGGCAAGTGATATCTCGTTTAAAAGGTATTGACATATTAATTTTGTTTGGGTTTAAACCAGTTTTGACGAATAAATTAAATAAATACCAAAATTATTGAAATTATTTTTTTAAATTTAATTAATCAAATATCAACAATGGATTCTTAAAGCAAGTGTTGGAAATGTGCTCCGTCTACTTCCTGACAGTTATACATCCTATATCTCTAAAAATGTTCACAAAAACCAATTATTGCATTTATAACTGAAAAAAGTTTTACTTACAAAAAATATAGCGCATCCACCATTTAACTTAGTTGGAACCTGAGTTCACAAGTATGTTGTAGACTTGTATATCACGCCAAAAAGTGTGAAATTACGGTGTTTATTCACGGTTAAAATATTACCAATTTTCAATCAGCCATTTGATAATTGTAAATAAAAAACAATTTTTCATTCCCAACTTTATAGT
>CAJUYG010004923.1:0-15269 GCA_910591675.1 Galerucella calmariensis | reverse complement strand
ACCTGATTTCAAAATTAAAGGTATTAATTCAGCTCCAAGAATCATATACAGGGGTCCGGGAATATGAAATTTACTATCCGCCAAGTTCAAGTTTTGAATATATGTCAATTCTGCAGGATTAATGAAGACTTTCGGCTGGTCAGAACAAACTTGAGGTATAATAATTGCTTCGAATGAAAAAACTGGATTTTCTTCACCACATGGTTTAATGATACAATGTGCTGTGCCTCGATTTGTAAAGGTAGTCATTCCATTGAGGCCTTCAATGGGAATAGAGCAATGTTTGCGAGAAAGCCCAAGTCTTCTTATACATTTTTCAGATATAAAATTAGCCATGGAGCCTGTGTCTAGTAAAACACGAATTTTTTGAAAATGACCACGAATGTCCTTAATCTGCACTTCACACGTGGATAATAAAACCGTAGATTGTGGTAAAGTTAAAGCATTTGTAATACAATGACCATTTGTATTCGAAGAGCTAGAATTGTCACTAGAAATATTGTCAGAAGAGGAAATAGAATTATTTATTTGATTAGAATTAGATGAATTTTTTGGAAAATGTAACACTGTATGATGAGGAAATCGACAAATTTTACATCTTTGTGTGGATGAACACATTTTAATAGAATGAGGAGATACTAAACAGTTGACGCATAACTGGTGCTGCTTAGCAAAAGAAAATCTCTCTTGTGGCATCTTAGCCAAAAATGATTGACATTTATACAGTGGGTGAAAAGAGGAGCATAAGATACATTCAATGTTACTACTGCTTTGCTGTGTATTTGCAACAAATGTAGATGTTGAAGGTTTGTTATAATGCTTCGAGCTAGAAACCTTGTTTTTAGATTTATCTACATAGGTAGATGAAGTAGTAATTGAAAATTGAACTGATTCCAAAGCGATACAATGTCTTTCTAAGAATGTTATTAATTGTCTGTAAGTAGGCAATTCTGAATTTAAACTATTTTCAAGTTCAAAATCTGTTCTAGTTTTAGTATCAAGTTTATTTATAAGCATATTGAACAACAAAAATTCCCATTGATCAACTGGAAATTTAAGAGCTCGAAGAGACGCTACATTTTCAGAAAATGTATTTAAAAGTTTCCTTAGCTCCCTAGAAGTAGGAGTTTGAATTGAAGCTGCATTCGAAAGTTCATTATAATAGTGAGTAGCTAGAATCCGTTTGTTTTGGTATCGTTTCTCCAGCGTTTCATATGCTATAAGATAATTTGCATCAGTAAGGGGAATACCCTTAACTGAAGCTAGGGGTTCTTTGTCCAGTGACGTGAGCAAATATTGGAATTTTTCAGCGTCGGACAAATCAGTATTGTTATGGATGAGCGTATTGAACAGATCATAGAAAGAAGACCAGTTTTTAAAATCTCCGTCGAATGTAGGTAAGTTAATTTTTGGAAGCTTTGCTACAAACCGTTGATGTGAAGAGGATCTATTTAAATTGGTCACCGAATTATTGGCTGCATCCGATATTAAAAAATCATGCTTAATGGATTTAGCACTGTAAAAGGCTTTATCTGCTGAACTACGCATTGTATCGTAGGCTACGAAATCATCATCACTAACTAGAGATATGACAGTATTATGGGCGGTTTGGAAGTCATTATATATATATCGTCGAGAGCTTCGGCTCTAGCTAAGAAAATTGATCTCAAAGATTCATCGTGTAATGCATCAAGACCTGCTTGATGAGTCTCTTCTAATCTTTTGTGAGCGAGCGTGCGATTTAAATTCGCTCTTGTTAATTTATCTGAAGTTGGAGCCATTACAAATATGAATAATTGATTGTGGAAAATAATAAACAAGACAATTACCAAAAACACCTGCCTAGGTCAATGTGGTTTTTGTATGCCAAGAAAAAGTTGGTACGAAAAAAATAATTATTAAGGATTAGAAAAATTATTTGAATTTTAACTAAACTGTGAAATTCACCAAACTAAGAATGCAAAATCTACTGTTGAATTTGGTTTTAATATTAATATTTAACGAACGGTGAACTTATAATCGAATAACATTTAGTGGAATAAATCAAGGTAGAAATTATTTATCTACGTAAAAATGAAGGTCAACCGGCGAACGAGTTTAAAAATGTACCGATAAAATGTTAGTAATAAGAAAAAGGAAGAAAAAAATAATTAGGTATATTAGGTATACTCAATCCGTGGGAGAAGGGCCAATGTTAAAGCGGGAAATATGAAAAAAATGTTCGTGGACTGTATCTATAATATTGGTTTTATAAATAAAATGTAACACATCATCAACGCAAAAAAAGAGAAAAAAAATACCTGAAGGCTCCTACCTGGTGAAGCTATATTATTCGCTGTCCGTATCCAGGCGCCTGGGATGGTTGAGGATATGTTCTGGCACACCTTTAATCACTCGATTTCTTTATTTTTAATATTTCACCGAAAGCGTTCGTTTACCGTGTGTGGCTTCTTGCTATACTGGCCATTGGGCATGTCGGCGTTTTCCTCAAACATGCGCCAATGATGTGTGTTACGCGGCAAAAATTTAAAAACTTAAAGTTTCCTTAACAATAGAAGTACTATAGAACAGTTATAATGCAGTTGCTCGTAATACCCTTATGAAATGGTTGCCTAACGTGGGCCCATTTAGAGTTATAACAGCTGAATAAGCTCTGTATATATGCTTATTTCACATTTTAAGGCACCATTTACCTTCCAAACATGATTTTATAAAGGTGTTTATAACTTTTATATATCAATTTTTGTTACTTGGGTGGTGTGTGAGTTTTCCTTTGATAAATAAATAGTATCCATAGTGAGTGTATAATTTTATCCCACGATAAAAACAGTTTAAATAAATAAGAAAAACATTACAATAATTTTATGAAATAGTACTGAACCTTGAAGAATACGTTTTTTTTATATTCAGCCAGCCAAGGCAAGATGCCTGGAGGTTAGATTTCGACGTCTGATGTCCTAAATAAAACGTACACAGATATTTTGAATTCGCTGTAATCGATTTTGATCTAGTTGTGTGAGTGCCGGTCCATATATTACATCACAATAGTTAAACTGCGAGAGTACCAGGCTATCACAGAGCATAATTCTGGTCGTTTTATTAAATGATAATTGTCTGTGTGAAAAAAAGAGTTTTAAATTGCAAAATGCTTTCTGAATTATTGATGAAATATAGGAGGAAAATGTTAAGGAGTCATCTAAAACGAGTCCAAGATTTCTTTCACAGTTGGATAAAATTAAACTTTCGTTATGAATTTTCAAGTGTATTTCACTTTTGTTTCCATTTTTCTCATTTCTACGACCAAATAACATAACTTTCGATTTTGAAGAATTTATACTTAAGCAGAATTTATTTGAAATCTCTATTATAGTTTCAAGTTCCTTGTTAATTTTCAAGCAAGCGATGAACTTAAAACTTTTTGGATATTAATCCCAGTCGGTGTGGTGGCTACATTTTGTATTTCCGCCTTCGCTTTTATCACAGACTCTTTATTCTCAGCACTAATATTTTGAAAATATTGTTCTGGATTCCTAACAGAAATTATGTCATTAAGAACTTCTAAATTTTAAGTATATCCCATTTGATTTTTTCATTTTTTTGGTTGCGCCTCATAAAAATCTTTTTACGCTTTATCTGGAAGTTTATTAAATTGTGCGCACCCAAATTCTTGCAAAATTATTTCTTCAGGAGTTACTTCAGCCATTGGATTCCTGAACACATTCACGTGTTCCTGTACAGTATTTTTGGTTCTCTCAACTTTATACTGCACTTCCTGAATCACATCTTCAAACAAATCTGTTTGTTCTAGAGCTAGCTAGCTTTGATTTAATAGCATCAACTACACTTCCAGCATTTTCGTTAATTCTATGAAAATCGTCGAGAATTCGATGATAGATTAGCTTCAAATATTTTGATATTTGATCCAATCGAACTGTAATTTGGGCTTGATATTCATTGTATAGCTTTATCCCCTGTATACACGGAAAAAAGAGTTATTTAAAGACAAATAAACTGATTTGTTCGACCCCCCTTTGTTTAAAACTAACATTGCTTATTTACTATTAAGAAACCATATTAACGTGAAAGTGTAAAAAAATGATTCATTCGAGTGTAATTTCTTTAATGTAAAAAAATGTGTTCTCCCGTATGCACACCTTCATACAATTGTTCTTCAGAAACTATGAAAGTCTACGAAGCACAATATAATATTTTGTTATAAAATATTACAATGCTATTTGGGTGAAAATTGTTTTCATTACCCAGAAAAAAACCTAACATCTTCAATAATATTCCATCACTTTAAAACAACAAATTAAATATTCATAGTAAATCATTTGAAAGTTTTGACAGAAATTTACATTTAATCAATAAGCCTATAGATTATTAGCCTCAAATAAGATCTACTTTATACCGAAAAAATAAGTATTTCAGTATAATTGTACATTTATTCTTACGAGAAAAAAAACTTATTTGCTACAAATCACATATTTCTTCACCCGTAAGAAATCACATTAGCCTACAAATTATGTGGCAATTGGAACTAATAATTCTCACCTCACCCTTCCCTATTATTCAGTAACGGTAACCACCAGTATAGGTTTGGCGTCAGTCTGCATGTGAAATTAGATCAGTTTTTGCAATTTTACTAATTATTTTGTTTTTGTGAAGTATGTGGTTGAAGTGCTCTTGACAAAAATCTTGTGGATACCATTGTTGGTTATGTTTTAGATCATGTAGGTTTAATTTTAACAATGTATATGGTTTCCATTTTATAAATGTATGGTATCCATTTTGAAAATGTATAGATTCCTTTTTAATAGATCAAAATATTCAGCAGCAAGTTTTTTATTCCTATCCTGCTTTCCTACTGAACAGTTTTATGCATAAATAGAGACCATTAATTTATATTAGATTTAAACATGTTTGTCATAAAAATACTCTAATTTTAATCCGTATCCAAACTAACCATCGAACAATTCGATCGACTAGTCCACACATACAAAACGAAAGTCAACTTTGTTGTTCGACATAGTCTGGAAACGGCTTAGACAAATATTTGTGAAAAATATATTTTCCTGAGTAACCTGATTATTTAGAGAACCGTGTGGCAGTAACCAATACTGCTGCTGAATACACCGTGAACTTTTAATATATTCCTAAATATTTAGAAACATTTCAAAAGTTCAGTGTATTGAATAGTGCATGTAGGTAACTTCTATGAACAAAAAACAATTCTATAAATAATTCTGTGTTTTAGGAAAATATATTTTTTCACTATAAGGCAATATAATGTTTATGAAAATTATGGTTCGGTTATGATAAATATGTTGAATTTTAGTAAAAATTAATAGTTATCTCGAAGAAGGAACATTTGTTTCCAACAAAAAAATATAGTTTGCTGGTAAGATACACTTTTTACGAACAAAAAACATATCGTTAACCCAGACAATATACTTTTTTATGGTAAAGAAATATATTTTACCGATACAATACTTTTTTTTATGATAAAGGAATGTCATTCTGCCATAAAGTAATTTTTTATAATAAAACAATATAGTTAGCTTGCAAAAATAAGTATTTGTTATTGGGAAATTACTTTATTTGATTCAAATGCTTTCAAAGATTAATATAATATGTTGTCATACCTCAATAAATGTTGTTTGAGATAACTATGATACATTTTCACAAGAATAAATGTAATTTTCGATAGATAACTCATTTTATTGATGACAATGAATATGTTTTTTTCCATCAACAATCGTACTTTCCGAACTTGAAACAAATCCTTTCTTAACAACAAATTAAATATCAGTTAGGCCATATGGAAAATCATATTTATTTGACATAATAAGATTTTGATTGTCACAAATAAGTCCTTTTCTTGGGGTATCAATTCCAGCTTTTTATTGCAGCATTGCAATACTTGGAGCTATCATTTTCGCTCCAGTAGTTTGGTTTTGACTGTCATTATCCAAGTCTTCACTATGATTGGAGTTTGGTTCATTTGATTTCGTTTTCGCATTTCTCAAGCCGTATGCTATGGTGTCGACTATATCGTTTTTGATTATTCAACCAAACGGTTACTATCTCTGCATCATGAAAATATTTCATTATTGCTCGCTCCAAAGTATGCAAGTTGATCTCTAGCTCTTCGTCCTCTTGTTTCACGTTTATATTGTTACTTATACGACTTGGAAATTTTATATGATGATGACTTAAAGATGGAAATGAGTGACATATGTCATTTGTATCGATTAGCAGCTATGTTCATGGACCGGTCACTTGTAGCGTCGATTAGCAAGTTTGGGTCTCGGGCAATCACCCAAGATAAGAGGACGGCTTTCATTTTCCTATAATACAAAGAAAATATTTCCACAAACTTTCATCTGAGCACTTATAATTCCTAAATTTAATTATGTCAATCTTGAGGAGCTTACTTCAACAACAAATTAATTGCATGCATTTCACTATCACATGATCCTCATATCGATGAGCGACTCCCTTTCACATTTATTTCATACACTCCATTACATTCGGAGTGCCCTTTGCAAGTGGAGAGATCCTTTGAACTGCCCCAATGACTAATTGGAGTACATTCAGGATGGTTGGAGAAAATTTGCTTTCGTTGAAGGGATTACATCACACGATCCACCTCTTAAATACATACCTATTCAAATTGAGCTCAAAGGGAGTGCTTTCAGAGTACAATGTGATTTTATACGTATACGCTGCTTTATTCCTATAATTGATCACCACTCCGGTATAGTATATTTTTTGAAGTGACTAAGAGAATATGCGAATTAGTCTAGGTGAGTATCTATACCTATAGGCTCCGAATTGTGAAGATATACAGAATCAATTTGAATGGTACCAACATTGCAGTTTGGGAAACTGCAAAAGTAACAAAAGAGGTTAAATAAAATTGAAGAGGACCAAAATAATGATACTAAAATATTCAATCGTTAGAGTTATACAAGGAAAAAAAATTGAGTTTTTAATTATTGGCGGTACCACATTTGAGAAAATCATCTACTCATTCTCCCAAATACGGATTTATAATGGAATTCACTTTGTGGAATACTTATATTTCTATTTTTAATGAAACTGGAAGTTCCTGAGTATCTTCCCTTCAATAATTGAAAATGAAAACCCTGAATTGCTAATTATTTCGATAAGTAAAATATCGTCATAATGACCTAACCTTCATTTTGAATATATAATATGTCTCCCTTAGTTGGAATCATATGGAGAACTTTTTTATTATGATTAAAAAAAAATTACCATCCATAAAAAGCTCTGCATTATCTAAAACCTAGAATACAGTAATCAAATATCAAATTTTTTAGTCGTATACGAAGTTTGTAAAAAAATATCCATAGTAAAGTACCTTTAAATTTAACAATATCTTAAAATGTTATCGAAATAAGTTCATCAAAAGAACTTATACTTGGTGAAAAATCTAATCACGAAAATCTTTTTAAATATATTAAAGAAATCAACATACTTACAAAATTATAAGTAATTTTTGTGTATATTTATATATGTATATATTTATGTCGCTAATTACCCCAGAGGTAGATGCGATTTTTTTGTAAATAAAAAAAAAGTTCATCAAAATTAAAAACTACGATTAAATATGTCATTACATTCATTTAAATTGAAACTTCAAATCATTTTATTTTCTACTTGTTGCGTTTCACTCTCCATGGTACGCCCATGTCGGGACTATGTTTCGTTTTTATACCGGCAGCGGCGCGAATAGGCTCGAGCAACGGACAATGCCAAGAAGTGTCGAGTAAGCGACATTTGTAGTTTCAATTCCCTTAAAGGACTTTGTTCAAAAGATGGGTGAATCAAAGGCAATAGCCGAAAAAAGATTTTATTCCGTTGAACGCAAGCTGCAACGAAACCCAACAATGAGGGAGAGATACATTTCATTTCTGAAATAATATGTTTAGATGTACCATATGTCAAAGGTCGACGGACACAATTAGTTACTATCTTTCTCATCTCGGAGTTTTAAAAGAGGACAATCTTACCACGAAGCTTCGCGTGGTTTTCGACGGATCCTCCCGTACCACTTCTGGTATCTCTCTGAACGACATCCAAATGGTTGGACCAGCGGTTCAAAACGATCTTCTGTCAATTCTTTTGCGATTTAGAGAGCATCTTCATGTAGTATCTGCTGACATCGAAAAGATGAATCGCCAGGTCTCAATTTCCTCTTATCAAAGGAATCTGCAGCAAATCCTGTGGAGAAGTGATGTTCCGGAACCCCTTCAAACCTACGTTCTGAACACCGTTACTTATGGCACAGCCGCGGCTAGTTTTCTGGCTAGGCGCTGCTTGGTTGAGCTGTCTCATGAAAATGCTATGGCCTACCCACAAGCTTCTAAGGTCACTTCAAATGATTTTTATGTTGATGATTTGATCACCGGGTCGGACTCTATACCCAAACTTATTTTATCGTGTCAGTAAATGGGATTAATCTGTACCACTACATATCCATACAGAATGGCTGAACTTTAGACACCAACTAGCCCAACTAAATAGTCTTCAAATCAGTCGCATAATGCCGTCTGTGTCGAGTTACATGGCTTTTGCGATGCCTCTGAGTTAGCCCACTGCGCTTGTCTTTATGTGCGTAGTATTGATGAGTCCGGTGAGGTTCAAATTAGTTTATTGTGTGCCAAGTCCAAGGCTGCTCCACTAAAGGAATATCAATTCCCCGTCTTGAGCTTTGTGCTGCTCTGATTCTCAGTAGACTTGTCACCAAGATGTTGGCGACTTCTTCTTTAACGTTCTCTAAACAATTTTACTGGACTGACTCCACGGTAGTCCTTAGTTGGCTTAAGCTCTCTCCCCATTTATTAAAGACCTTTGTTGCAAACAGAGTATCGGAAATTCAGGAGTCAACGGAAACTTCTTGCTGGAATCATGTAAGATCGGCGGATAATCCTGCTGACCTCATATCCCGAGGAATTAATCTATCAAAATTGAAGTCATGTCCACTTTGGTGGTATGTCCCTAGTTTTTTGGAACAGAAGGTCGATAACTGGACTTCTCAGCTTCCCAGTAATAATAGTGATGATATCCCTGACATTAAGCAAGCTAAACCTACAACTCTCGTGGCTAGCATCGGGTTCAAATTTCATTTTGAAAAGTATTCGCAATTCTCTCGCTTGAAACGCACTGTAGCTTTTTGTTTCGGCTTCATTAATAATTCACTGGCCCGTGTTAACAATACAGAGAAAATAGTTGGTCCAATTTCTGCAGTTGAATTAGAACGCACCGTTCTTTGCCTCGTCAAGCTTTCTCAAGCTGAATCTTTCCCAGCGGAGCTGAGCAGTTTGTCCAAAAGTCAATCTCTTCGCTCCCAGAGCAAACTTTTGTCTCTCAACTCATTTATTGATCAATAAGGCATCCTCAGGGTGGGGGGCAGGCTTGAAAACTTATCCTACAGCTACTCCAAAAAACACCCTATACTCTTCTCATCAAAGCATCACTTTACAAAGTTATTATTTGAACATAAACACCTGAAACTTCTTCATGCTAGACCTCAGCAGCTGTTATACTCTATAAGAGAGTCGTATTGGCCTATTCTCGGAAAAAACCTTGCGAGAAAGACAGTACACAAATGCTCATCATGTTTTAAGGTTCGACCGACATCCAAACACTCTCTTATGGGAAATATTCTGGCGCCGTGAGTCACGCCTTCTTTTCCATTCATAAATACCGGGGTCGATTACGCTAGTCCTTTTACCTTAAAGGACAGACGACGCCGTGATTTTAAAACATATAAGGCGTACGTAAGCCTTTTCATATGCCTCGGTACGAAAGCTGTGTGTGAATGATTTGACAAGCGCCCATTTATTTCGGCATTGAAAAGATTTGCTCCTAGAAGAGGCAAACCAGAACACTTATATTCAGACAATGGAACAAACTTTGTTGGGTCCAATAACATTTAAAAGATTCAGGTAATTTCTTGAATTATCACAATGATGAAATCTCTACCTCTAGCTCCTTTCAAGAGATTCAATGGCATTTTATACCAGCCTACTCACCCCATTTTGGGGGTCTTTGGGAGGCGGGAGTCAAGTCCATGGAAGGCCATTTAAAACGCATTTTATTAGAGGCATTGCTTACATAATATGAGGATTTCCAAACATTTTCAGTGCAGGTGGAAGCAATTTTGAACTCCAGGCCTTTAAGTCCTTTAAGTCCTGATCCTTCAGATCCTAATCCACTCACACCCTCTCACTTCCTCATTGGTCGCACACTTTCTCCAGTTCCTGAGCCCAACCAACTGGAAGTGAGAATTAACCGCCTCAATAATTTTGGAATACTCCAACAATTACGTCAGCAGCTCTGGAAACAATGGTCTGTCGAGTATATTTCAGAACTTCAAGGTCGACAGACAGACAGAAACAGAATGCATCCAGTTTACAGGTGGATCACTTGGTTCTAATTAAGGAGCCAAATCTTAGCCCTCTACAATGGCGCCTCGGAAGAGTCCTCACACTTCATGAAGGTCAAGATGGAATTCTCAGGGTCGCTACCTTAAGAACTGCCAATGGTGAAGTGCAAAGGGCAATTACAAATTTGTGCCCACTACCCCGAATCAGTGATAATGAACAATAGACTATTAAGTTTGAAAGCTGACTCTTTCAAGGCGGGGGGCATATTGGCATATTGGCATATTGTGGACTATCAAATAACCACTCATTAATATTATATTCATTATTATACGGCAAAATCTCCAGCCAAAAAAAATTCCTGGAAAGATATACTTCTGTAACATCATTAACATTATCAAATGCGGGAAATAAGTTGCCTGCATTGGGAATATAATGTTCTTGCGTTTAATAAGGATTTTTCTTAGACAGAAAATAATCTTTTCTACATAACTAATGAATATTGCTGCGATGGCAAATAAATGACTAGCATCTAAAAAATATGTATTCTAATTTAGTAATTCAGCTTCCAGTAGAAGAATAAAATCTTGTCTAGACCAAAACCCGACTTCACTAATCTAAAATAATCATCATCTAAAACAGCTGGCTTAGATCCTAGGAGAATCAAATCACTTTTTGATATCAGTAAGAAAATTCACCATTTCTACAATGCTACTCTGCTACTTTCATGAAACTTATCTTTTGGTTAAGTGAAGGTACTTTATAAAAATTCTTTACTAGTACACTAGAGAAATTTTATTAAAGCCTTCTTCACTGCCATAGCACATATCTCTCTTAGCGCCTATTTTAATAGATTTTTTGGCTGGAATAGCGAAAAAACTTGCTGTAAGGATAAAATTTTTTTCTCGGTGTATATTATAAATGAAGCATGGTCTATACATTCTGTTTATCAAATAATGAAAATAGCAGTTGACTCCGTTGGAATATGATGGTTTGTAGACTGATGGATAGAAGAGGGACACACACGTGAACTAATGCATGGAAAAAAAGGTCTGAAGGAAGTAGTACATCAGTAGAAGGGTGGCGAAATGAATGTTCTAGGCCTCAGTACATATCACTCCAATTATATGTGACTACATTTTGCTACAATGAGGGCTACACATTTTTCTGGATTATAAAAGTTTAAAATGTAGTTCAATTTCCAAAAACAATAAATATAACACGTTGAGGAGATACTCCTACTCACATTAAAAAATCGTAGAAATCACAAAACTGAATAAATATTGAGTTGAAATTTCAGTCTTGGAATATCTATCTACTAGAAATGTGAATAAGGTGAAGGTGAATTCCAATCGATTTGGTTGACAGGAGTAGCGCCCAAATATTCAAAACCAACAAATCAAACAAAAAGCATGGGAAGGTATACCGAGCCAGGATTTGAGTGTCTGTTTTATCAACACATGTGGGTCTTTTTCCATTTCACAGGAGAAATGTATCACCTTTCACTTTTGATTCATACATGAATTGTATCCACATGGTAAAACTGACTTTTTTAATGCCCTATTGTATTATCACATTGTTCAATAAGATGTTTTCAAGGCCAACCATTCATGTGGCTACAGCTAATAACAATGCTGGTATATGCTTTATGCGAAAGGGGTTGAGAAAATAAAAGGGTTTGTGTATTGAGGTAGTTGTCGTGGATGAGGCTTATGGCACAAATTTTTTAACTTTTGTATGATATTTAATAAGAATGTTATGTTTGTGAAATTCGAATTGAAGTTTTTCTCATTTCCTGGGAAAAACGAACTGTTGATTGATTGATTTATTCTTTGTTGAAAAAAATATAACTCTTCATTCTCAACATGTAATCGCGAGAAAATATGAACATTGTGCATAGCGGCATATCGAACAGAATCCTTCAGCTCTGGACCCAAGTATAGTATTAAAGTTTTATTGGTGAACTAGGTAATTCTAGGAATCCAAAACACCAAGAAGAGGGCGTAAACAGCTGAAGGACATCAACATCTCAATTTCGTGTCTCTTATTATGGGATGTTGCGACCGTCTTGGTGCTGGAGTAACCTGATATTCATTTTCCGAACCTCGGAAATAGTAACCAATATTTAATGCATTTGATTTCTTATTGCAATCGGTTTCAAACTTGAAGTGACAGTATAAAGACATACAGTGTCTGACAAATAGTTTTTCCCACAAAGCCGGTACTGATAGTAACAAAAGCGATTTCAGAGATGCGGCACAAAAAATTGGCATAGTTTCCTTCGGAAGATACAAATTCCTGAATATGGAAATTATGGAACGCAGATTAGGCAAATGGTCGAAGTTGTCGTTAATTCCGTGCATTGTGTTGGAAACTAATTACCATTGATCTCCTATTGTATTCCGGCGAGATCCGAATTGCATCCCAAAAATTCAACTTTTACCTGGCCAAGAAAAGGTCACATCCGAATTGCATCCCACCTCGAAAAAAGGTATTTACTAATTAATAACACCATTTCAGGTAAACTGCGCCGCAACGTTGCCAATTTGTGCTAAAATTCTTGAAATATAGTTTAAAAATCAATGTACCGATTAAAAGTTTAGGTAATTATTTGTATTTTATATATTTGGAAATAAATCAATTTAAATAAAAAGATACACATAAAAAGGATAAAAATGTATTAAACGTAAAATATCTAGTTAACATAAATAAAATAAACTTTTGCACTTAACATTTTTTTATGTAGATTATAGGTTAAGAGGTTCAATCTTTCATAACATACATAAAGGTACAATAATAACTAAAAATACCCTAAACCTTAGGTTTACACCTATACGAAACTGTTTTAACAAACTCAAACTTTGTAATTATATTTTCTTCTAGCTCTTTAATTTTCATTTTAATAAAATCTCGTTTTTTTTAATACATTGGTGTGAACTTTTGGTATAAGGTGTACACTATTAATTTTTATGTATGTGTCGATCTGAAACTGCAAAAGTACATCTAAAAATACATTTATGTTTGGATGAGCACAGTAAAAGGATTTATTATACCTGGAGTGAAAAGATTCACAAGCATTTGTTGTTCGTTGAAGAGTTTCTGAATGTTCAGCCCAAATATGTGGCGGAAATGTCGCGTTGTCTTCTATATAATTTTCGACAAGATCGTCGCAAAATTCACTTAGTTTGTCATTTTCCGGCTGGATTGCAGCCAAGTCAAAAGCGTAAACTTCTCCAACATCTTTAGGGTCAAGAAAAGATAAACCAAAGATGTATGTCAAGTACTTCGAAATTTCGTCATATTGGCCTGACTTATTTTGATACGGAACTGATAAGCCAACCGCTTGAATTTTTCTATACCAGGATTGTCCCAAATGAAATTTACAGCCACGGATAGATGCCAAAGGAAAAGTTTCAGAAATTGCTTTATGAATTGCAATTTCAAAATCTGCGGTTATGGTTTTAGGGGCTAAAGGAATATTTAGATTTAAGCACTCTTCTTTTAAGTATTGAAAAACAAGAGAATATGTGAAAGAGAGTTTGTTAGGAAGTAAACAGAAAACTAGGGGAATATAGGTATTATCTTTTAAAGCATGAATGGTAAACAATTGTAGAAAATATTTTGGACAATACTGAAACGTACCATCCACGTAAAGATCTGAAGAAGAAGACAATAAATTAAGGTTGGTTTGACAAGAAAATAGAATGATGTTATTTTCTTTATCGTTTCTCAACAAGAAATTTTCATTTTTATTGGTCACGATGGGGACTACTTCAATTGAATTGTGAAATTCTGTTACGCTTTTTGGAACCTGTATTAAACCATTTGACGATCTTGCACTATGAATGTTTTTACGAATTCGTTCTACATCCTTAGTTGTTATAGTATCTATCTCCCTATTTTTTATTTCATTCCGAATTAATTTCATTGGCTTTTCACACATGTCACTTACAGCAGCACATTTAACAGAGTTACTAATGTTTTGTCTGTTTAAAATTTCCGCTGGCACTTTCTCGTGGTTGTGATTTAACACCGATTCAATTAATTCATCACTTACACAATTTGTTTTAAGAAAAGCTTTACAATTTCGTTTTGTACATTGCCACCTCTTCACCGTATCTTTACCTAACATTTTTTGAAAACAGAATGTATACCCCTGAATAACAATTAAAACTTTACCCTTTTCACTTAAAACCGTATTGATCTCCATATTTTCACCAAAATCACACAATATATAACTACAAAATGTTACTACGATCTTTGCGAAACGAATCAGAATTTTGAACTACTGGTAAAGTATAAGCGTCAGCCCTTTTTAAATGCAACCATCAAACTTAATCTCTACTTAATACCCCATTAGTATTTAGTATTAAGTAAACATTTGTTAATGTGTCAATAAACATTTTGAATGTTACAATTGATTAAGTATTATTTAGTATTAAGTAAACGTTTGTTTATGTGTCAATAAACATTTTGAATATTACAATTGATTAAGTATTATTTAGTATTAAGTAAACGTGACAACGCTGTTGGTTATTATCAGAACATACATTAGTTTTGCTGCTAAAATAAAATTGGTTAATGGGATGCAATTCGGATGGTCGTGGGATGCAACTCGGATGGTAAAAATTCTACCTGCTCTTAGCGGGATGCAATCCGGCCGTCGCGTGTATTCCAGAAGCTTATGTACTTTTCGATAAAAAAATGTTGAAAATATTCTCCAATTTGAATATATTGTAATGACCTATTCTAATTATAAAATACGATAAATTCAAACTCCCAAGTTATTTCGTTCCAATAATTTCTTTTTATAATAAAAAATTCTGAGTTTTGGTTTTCATGTAATATAAAGGG
>CAJUYG010004922.1:744-15271 GCA_910591675.1 Galerucella calmariensis | reverse complement strand
GTAATACGTGGTCTGTTCAGGGCTAGTGGTGCTTGTCAACTATCCGTAAGGATGTGAATTTTATTACCTGTGGTGTTTTTTTGGTAATCTCTTTTGCGGCGATGTAGATAGCAGTGAGCTCTGTTTAAGCAACGCTGACATTACAGCCCATCGCCTTTTTGATGTTTAGATTCAGAGATCTTAAGTAAATTCCACATCCTGAGCCCATATTGGTTTTAGAGCCATCCGTGAAGATGCGGAGTGCGCCTTCTTCTGATGTGTCTTGTGTGTTATATTTGATGATCACCTTGTAGGGCCTGTGAAAGGCATATTGTGGTGAGATTGCGTCCGTATTTGCCTGCAGCAGTGGGACCTCAATGAGTGCCTCACGCCATAGGTTACGTCTCAATCTACCAGATCCTACGTCAGGTTGTATACCGGTAGAGCGTAAGCGTATCATGGTCATCAAAATAACCTCCTTGATGTGTATGTCAAGGGGAGTGAGACCAAGGATCACCTCCATCGCTTCAAATTTCTTCGTAAAAAAATAGTGTATGCAACTCTTATGCACTTATGCTCTTATTACACTCGCATTAACCATACGAAGCTCGCCTTTGGCTCGTTTCGTATCCCGTTTAATGCTTGCGTATTAATAACCATCATTACATGATCGTTGCATAATATACTATTACCCATTTCAATGAGTAGATATACAAATTTATATGACTAACGAAAAATAAACAATACAAAATACGACGGCAATAGAAATTCATTCTCCAAATAATGAATGAATATAAAATGAACACTTCCATTAAATTGGAATCTCCATTGTTATTGGAGTCGGCGACGGATAGCAATACACACAGCAAGTGTGTATTGCTAACCTTGTTTTGGAATAAGAGAATCGACTTAGATGTTGGTTGTAAAAAAAGTGTGTTGTCAGTATAGCGGGTTATTGATCTAGTCTATTCAATGATCAAAGTTGGATCCTTAATGGCTTGTTGTGATGACCTTTCTTCTAGTTCGCATATTCTACGGGACTCTTATTTGCTCCTGTCGACTGTATCTCCAATTCTTCTGCCCCCAAATGGTCTTCCAAGCAAGTTTCTAAACTATTGATGAATGCTTCACAACTACTGGTCCACATATGCTAGTGCTATGATTGTTATTATGGATGGTAGGGCAAGTTAAAGCGCAGCAGGAGTTTAATCTTGTGGTGGCCTCAACGAGTAGTATCTTCGATAATCAATCGTACCTCGAGTTAATTATATTTGGGAAGAGAATATAATGAATACCATTCCATTAATTCTAAATTCATATTTAAATCAGTGAAAATTGTGATTCCCATCCATCATTCAGAAGGTTGTCCGTGCTAATTTCACAACATGGCGCGGTATAACGTCACTTGCAAAGCTCTATTGGCGTATTTTGTATTAATTTAATACTTTTTCAAATTGTGAAAGCTGATTGATGTGTCCTTTATTATTCTTAGATTTATTAATTAAAATATGTTGTCAGTCGTCAGTCGTATCACATCATCTTCTACAGCCTGGTTCTTGATCCGTGAATTTTACGCAGCAATATTTTGAATGTCAAAACCGACAGTACTCATTTCCTTCATTGGAGGACCATGTTTAATAAACAATTACGTAGTAGCATGTGGAGATAGAACTATCATCAGTTCAATAGCCTGTTACTACTCTATTCCAGTCAATTAAAATCGTATAAATAGGGTCGAATGACACTTGAATTGTACTCTCACAAAAGAAAAACCTCAAATGGAGTAGCATACGGAAGAATCGACAAAGCAAGCACTAAGAAAATTAGTAAAGGAGAGAATAGAGGCTACGAAAAATACTCGATGGCTGTAATACCTGAAATGTTATACCTAGACACAAAAAACGACTTGAGAGAGTGCAATACTTCCAGCGGCATAGCTTTCACAATAGGAAAAGGTGATGTTAGCGAAAATAATTGTGGGCTGGATAACTCTTTGTTATTCGAACAATTCGGATTCAGAAATGCCAGGAGCATACAAGGGCTAATTTTCAAAATGAAATAAATAAGTGAATATTGCGTTTTTATAGGTTTGAGAAAAGCGTAAAGAATAATTGGGATGGAAACTAACACGGCTTACAAAGATGTTGAAGGCGGATATGAAAATGACTATACTGTGAATATATGAAATCCAAATAGGGAAAACATGAATCATTATACTGCTATTCTAACTTCAACCCAAAGGGCCAAAGTTGCCAGTGCCATTGTGAGTTCTGCTGCTTTTAAAAAAGAAGCAGGGCCGACTTCACGGAGAAAACCAATATAACTAAGAAAATGGGTCATAGTTCCTAGAATGCTTTTATAGTTAAGATTCGTTAGTTAATCTCAGCTATTAAATTACCTACATTCACTATACTGATAAATTTAAATAGTTACATATTTGAGTTAACTGTATAAACCCTCACTTCGTGGAATCTACTCATCATATGGTTTTAAATGAAACTAACTGATTCTAAATGACTCCACAATATATTTGAGAAAATGTGTAAATTGCAAGTAAATTATTGACAATTGTTTCGATAAATATATCATCGTCAGAATGACAGAAGTTACTTTTGACATGATGTATACTTGATATATATTTGGCTAGTCCAAATAGTGCCTATCTAGTGATTGACTTAATATATATGAATAGAAAAAAGAAGAAGATTTTACAAATAGTAGCTTTGATATTATTAGCCCTATGGGGATATTCTGGATATCTTTGTCCCATTTAAGATCAGTGCAATGATATAGGAAACCAGGAAAACTATATCTGCTGATCTTTACAATTATTACTTAAGAAGACAGTTTAATAATGGAGAACTAATATCCCATAAAAATGGTGAGAAAGAATATTCAAACTACAATTTAATACCGACCTTGGAAGGTGAGTTCTCCATTCTCATAATCTAGCTCATTCTCTCAGTAATCACTTAACGATATTGTGATAGGTTCAATATCATCTTGTATGTTCTATATACTTACCAAAAATCATCCGAATGTGTATACTGCTATGCAGATCATGTCGTTAGGACAGAGAACAAATTGGCTGCTCGTCCATATAGGGTGATAAAGTTAACAACCAAGGATATTGGAATAAAATTATCACTGATTGTATCCAGCCTGAAGACCCATATTTTGAAATGAGTCGCAATTGTGTTCCAGAACGCCGTGCCAGATGAAAGTAACATATTTTTATAATGGACACCCTTTATTCTACTTAAAATTCAAATTTTGAAAGATCTTTGCAATGATTTAATGTGATAGTAGGTTATACAGCGTATTCAAAAAGCTATGATCACGCATTTCTGGAAATCATATTAAGACATTCCCCCTTTCATAAGAATAAACTTGTAGCCCTGCTATTGATGTTTCAAAACATGTTTCCCCAATAACACACTTCACTAACATGATGATTGTTGTGGATGAGTTTTATGTACTCAGCTGCTTTTTATTGATTTTTTGTTGGAAATAAAATTATTAAGCATAAAATTGGAATATCACAAAACCTATTTAGCTTGAGTATGGGCAATACTCAATTAAAAATGAAGTATAGTGAAGTACCTTCCAGCAACCAATATAAAATACAGGGTGACTCATAAAAAAAAAGTGAAACCGATTTGGGATCGCCCTGTAATCGGTTTCTTAGATATGGAAGCAGGATACAAGGAGACCACCTCAGACATATAGCTGTAACAGGTTGAGGTACGTTTTTCTCCACACTCGCCAGTCGCTAGTAGCCGCGAAAAAGTAGCGACGAGCTGTTTGCCAAGACACCTATTCATGTCTTCAAACGGGAGTGTTTTCCTACTCGCTACTGAGTAGATGCTACCCAAATTAAGTCGCTATTTGCTCAGTCAGACCTCAGCGACTCATTCATTACGATTTTTCGGGTAGGAAAGTGTTCCGAAGGTTATGTTGTGTTAATGATTTGATCAAAAATGTATCTATTCATTGGATTTTTCCTCACTTTTTGGCACAATGGAGGTATATCGAAATTTATTTTTGTTCTTTCATTATTCCTCTTCAAGGGTAACATTTCTTCTTAATGACAATTCTACTCACCTTAGCGCTACGCCTAATTTTTCTGCTGGTGTTATTGGTTCCTTAACACGATTATAGGATGCTTCCAGAAGATCATGCCCTATCAGTTCCAATATATGGTTGAGCTGATGGCGGGAAACTCGGGAAAATTCTTGAAATACTAACTCACTACCAAACAAACGTTTATGGATCAAAATGGAGTGAAATCCTCCATTCTGCGATATTCAAACATTGGCAATATCTTTTCCCGTTTTCTTTCAGACTCTAGTGCTGGTTGAAGGAGCAAATTCTCATTTTGAGCCTGATAATGTTGAAGCATCGAAATCACTCTTTGCTTAGACATATTCATTTCATTATTATAGGTGTAGCAGAAAGATTCAATAATACAAAAGTTATTAATATAATAGCGACTGCTATAAAATGAAATTTGTTGACGAATATTCAACAAGATTCAATCGAAGGAAAACATATCTTTGCAAAATTCGTCGACGAATATAATCGTTGCTACTTTGGTCGCAGTCGTTAGCGACCTGCGAATGTGAAGGAAAACGTACCTCTAATTTCAAACTGTGTAGTTTCAAGTCACACTTATTACGGTCAGAATTTTTACACTGTTTAACCCACTGCAACCTTATATTAGTGAAATGGAAAAGAGAGAGTTATGAAAGTACTACCTCTCTACTCACCTTTATTTTAACATTGCGGTGGGGTTCCAGCTACCCTTATATTATTATAGTTGAATATATAAAAACATGTTCCTACCACTAACAAAAAATTCAACAACTGGATAATCAATGATTATATATTTTGAAGCATAAACTATGAAAAAAAAGGTAGAACGTGTCGGGGAACACACGGTAGGAACTTTAGTTCCCTTTAAGCAAAAATTATGTAATACATACGACGTTATAAATAAACAATTCGCATATTCCTCGGCGGTCGAGTAGTGAGCAAACCAGACTCTCACGCGGTATACCCGGGTTCGATTACCCGTGAATGAGTTTTTTTTATTGTTAATTTTATATTTCAATAATTATTCTGCTTGATATTAATAACGACAACAGGTGGACGTTTGAAATATTCAGCGGAATATTCATTATTATAGATATTGGTACGGTACCCTTCATGAGGGAGTCCGACCGGCAACATCTACTTATAACAGCATCGTATATTTGAAAGAGGAAACCGTAGCAATATACAAATTGGACATTCAAGAACTGTACGTTCACCACAAAAAAATTAGTGGAAACATAAAATTGAATTTTTAAATTTTCAATTTGAAGTTATATTACAGTTTATAGACATTTTTATTTTCTAGATTTTTTCTTAAGTGGGTCGTAGGAAAAATATGATGTTCGACTCGTGTGGATTGTTCATATCGCACTTGAACGATTGAGCACTCCGCCTACGGCGTCGTTCTCAAACTTCGTCCTCGTGCGATATGGCCACCATATCCACACTAGTTGCACAAACTACTATTTCTATCAAAATATTTCTTTTTACATTCAAAAACATCCTGCCAAATGTCAAATCAATTTATCAATCCATTTTCAAGTTATCCAATTGAAACATTCAAGTTTTTAAAATGTCAACACCCTGTATTTCGAAAAGTAAATGTGCTGGACCCTTTAATCCTCATATCATTTTGTCCAATTTCACGAGAGGAATCTACATGCAATTGTTGTAATTACCCTCAACGTTCGAGATGCTTATACCATTTTTTGCGCGATCGTATTGAAATATATTCCGAATAAAATAATTTAAATTTCTTCGAAATGAACGAAGTGTCAAAAGTGACAATTATACTTCTCGATAAGTTTAAAATATATTTTGCATTTTGGTGAAATTGTTTATTACTTTTCGACGTCTGAACGGTGAGTAAATCACTCTCCGACGTGTTCAACTTAGAAACCAGTAAACACAACCTACCATCCTGACAACCGATGCTGTGAATAAACAAAAAAGATCAATCGCGCAAAAAAAATTATGGAAATAAAAGTAAAAACGTATCCGAACAAATTCGAGTAGATCACCAGCACTGCGAATACCAGCTTTGCATAGAATTTTAATGTAGCATCGGTGGTGCAGTGGTAGAATGCTCGCCTGCCACGCGGGCGGCCCGGGTTCGATTCCTGGCCGAAGCATATGAATCGCTGCTTCGTAAACGAGAGAGAGACTCAGGAGAGAGCACACGCACGCAAGCAAGGAACATAACAAAGAAACGTAACATAACGTAACGTAACGTAGCGTAACGGTCAGATTTTTTGCGTCGCGACCCCCGGTCGCTCAAACCTAACCTGACGTAAAGAACTAAAGTTCCAAAAATGGAAAATTTCGAGAGCCCATTCACATTCTGACATGACATTATGATATAACTACAGTTTAGTAGGAATGGGATCAAGTCATGTTTCAACCTGAATAATAATGAGTATACCACAGTGAACATACAAAATATATCCAGTATTCACGTTTTCTTTCTATATTATAGGTAGTCTAATCTGTGAATATTCTTCCTGAGTTATCCATGGATTCTTGGTCGACTAGTTCAAAAGCAGTTCTGATACAATGCTTAAACTTCCTATGTTCCATCATCAAATGCATGTACCTGTATGTAGGTACATGCTTTGTTATGGTAGTTGAATAAATTATTCCCACCTGAACATTATCTTTCCTATCCATATTATTTCAAATATGACCGATGGTCTCGGGCAATACTGTTCCATAAAACCACTTCTCTGTTGTAATTCACGTGAGTCTTCACTCAAAACTTCCCAGTTTCACCAGTATAAAATTTGAAAAAATCTTGGTTGAATAAAATTTGACGTCTGTCCTTAATGAGAATTATTTTCAAAAAGATCATTAATGAATTATTTAGCGTTCCTTCGCCATCCATGCTTTGCATTCATTTCTTGTAGCTTTTTAACTGGTTTGAGAAAATCTTCTTTAAAACGATTTCCCACTAATTTCCAAATTAGCCTGTTCGCTGCCTTTGACGTTGTTTAATAAAGTTACAAAATCAACTTCTGCTAGAAAAGATGTACGTCCAACATCAATTTATTTGACAAAATTTCAAATATTCATTGTTCATTTACAACTAAAATGAAAAAAATTGTGCTTGCTGGATTAATTTTTAATTAGCAGCTACACAATCTATGAGCTGAAGCAATAAATATATTATAGATATGTGTATGTAACGTTGCTATGGACATTCGGAACACGTATAATTCATACATGGAGCCGTCAGAGTAATAAATCTTCGTCGCCCTCACATAATCAATGCAGGATGGACCATTCAAGTAATATTATCATGAACATGAATTTTTTCTTATTTCTTTGTCGGACAGGTAGCTTCACCTCGTAACAGAACAAGTTCAGGTTCTTTTCTATTGTCAAGAGATTTAAATTGAGTTATTAGGGTGGGTGGCGTGTGCTGATAATGGAATAAATTCTTTTTGTTAATTATTATGGGGAATGAAACCGCAATCTTTTTTAAATATTTGAATCTAATGATTCGGTAGAGTTTCAGCCACAACTATCAAGAATAGTTGAGTTTTAATGAAATTCTGGCCCCTATCTGATACTAACGAAAAAATTCGACAGCTAGACAATCAATAATATTTTGAAGTTCAGAACAAGTTTGTTGTGAAGTTATAAACAAATTCATATATAATGATATCCTTACATTGTGTATTTGAGAAAGGGGGTGGAAATATTATCACCATTTTCATTGAAATACAGTAAAATAATTCTTGACCAAACTGAGAACAGCGAAATTCTAATTTTCAATTTATAATTCCTCCTGCGGTACTTTAGACACACTGTTCAAAATAAACACTTGCAGCAATTTTAAAAGTAATCACTCCCCGACCAGGCACGACCTACGAACCTTACCGTCCCCTCGGTCTCCTGATGTTATCTATGGTCTTCTCTGTCTCTGCCTCGGCTCCTCACAGCAATTTTTAGTGAGGTCGGGTACGGTCAAGCTCACAAGCTATCTGATATGTCGAATATCGAAATGGAAGAAAAAGTCACGAATATTGGATAGTTCATGTGAGTATTATTCAATTGTTGCTCCCTTATTGCTTTCAACTTATTTCTATTCAAAGTGGGCATAAGTACACATTCATGTATTCATGTCCTTTTCTTCTGGAATATCAATAACTAGCTTTGACATGATTCACTCCTACTGGTATTTGTAGCGTTCGCCACTTCGGTATATCCATTCGTACAAATGTAGAAATTAACCGATTTGTGGTTTATTTATATACAGTATCCACATAAATTCCCATCGTCAAATTCCCATCGTCAATTTCATCGCTACATTTGTTTTTCAGTTGTTACCTTTTATTGTGTTTTGTTGATGAACAAGAAAAACATATTAAACATTTTTTATAATTATTCGCATGAGTAATCTATATTGAATAATTCCTATTTATTGTGAATTAGTAAGAATGTGAAATATGTTTGAATGCTTAGCTTTGGCGATTGCTGTTACAATGTTTCATGCTGTTATTATTTATAGGTGAATCATACGCGTCATTCGTGAGATACCGTTGATGTGAAGTCGGTTACAGAGCGTTTATGCCCCCACCAAAGAAATTTTAAGAGTTGTTATTGTTCATGATCTCTCGCGAAAATCAACCGGTTAACCGGATAGAATTTACTACACAACATTAATAAATAAACATAACCTCAATAAAAAGTGACGAGTTACAAAGTTTCTTATGGTTTCATTGTTCCTATTGTTCGAAAAGTGTTTTTTTTAATTTTAACTATAATTACGATTTTTTTGGTACTAGCCTTCTCGTAGTTATGTCATCAGAAGTAACGTTGCATAGTTCAGTTAGGTTTCGAGTTTCGGATGATTATTTTCACCCTAGGGTGAATCATATGGATTGATTGAGCAAATTTAATATAATGAAACGGTGTTTTTTCAGCTTTTTATAATGTGAATAAACACTTTTTCGTAGTTACTAGCTCCGTAGATATTATACACCGAGAAAAGAGTTATTTATAGACAAAAAAACTGATTCGTTTGACCCCCCTTTGTTAAAAACTAACATTGCTTATTTATTATTGAGAAGCCATATTAACGTGAAAACATTGGGAAATTTTGATATAAATATGATTTATTCGAGTGTATTTTCTTTTATGTAAAAAAATTTCTTCTTCTTAATGCACACCTTTATACAATTGTTTTTCAGAAACTACAAAAGTTTACGAAGCACAATATAATATTTTGTCATAAAATATAACGATGCTATTTGGGTAAAAATTGTTTTCATTACCAGAAAAAAACCTAACATCTTGAATAATATTCCATCACTTTAAGACAAGAAATTAAATATTTATTATAAATAATTCGAAAGTTTCGACAGAAATTCACATTTTTTAAATAAGCCTATAGATTATTAGCCCCAAATGAGATCTACTTTATACCGAAAAAATAAGTATTCAGTATAATTGTACATTTATTGTTACGAGAAAAAAACTTTTTCGCTACAAATCACATATTTCTTTACCCGTAATAAATCTTATCAGCCTACAAATTATGTGGCAATTAAAACAAAGAATTCTCACCCCACCCTTCCCTATTATTCAGTAACTGTCACCACCGGTATACGTTTGGCGTCAGTCTGCATGTGAAATTAGATCAGTTTTTGCAATTTTACCGATTTTTTTGTTTTTGTGAAGTATGTGGTTAAAGTGCTCTGGAGAAAAATAAGTTTAATGATAGAATGAACGAATTTTTAAACTCATGGCGATTACAAGAATTATGAGATATCTTCAAAGGTAAAGAAATAAATGATAATTATATCCAAGTAGGTAGAAGTAACAAGCAAGCGAAATGTACCCCAAACTCACACATTTCTCAATTAAACCTGTCAGATCAAGGACTCCGAAAAACTACCATGGGGAAAGCATTAATGGGCACACTTAAGGATAGACAAGGCTATCTTGTGGATATCATAGTTGGTTATGTTTTAAATCATGTGGGTATTTGGGTATATTCAATTTTAAAAATGTATAGTTTCCATTTTATTAGATCAAAATATTCAGCAGCAAGTTTTTTATTCCTATCCTGCTTTCCTACTATACAGTTTTATGTATAAATAGAGACTATTCATTTGTATTAGATTTAAACATGTTTGTCATAAAAATACTGTCATTTTAATCCGTATCCGGACTAACCATCGACCAATTCGATCGACTACTTCACACATACAAAAAATATATTTTACCGATACAATAAAATTTTTTATGATAGAGAAATGTCATTCTGCCATAAAATAATTTTTTTATAATAAAACAATATAGTTAGCTTGCAAAAATACGTATTTGTTATTGGAAAACTACTTTATTCAATTTGACTGCTTTCAAAGAATAATATAACTATTTTGTCATCATACCTTAATAAATAATGAAACATATTTAAAAGAATAAATGTAATTTTCGATAGATAACTCATTTAATGAATAACAATGAATATGTTTTTATCAATCAGCAATATTACTTTACGAACTTGAGAAAAATCCTTTCTTAACGACAAATTAAATATTACTTAGGCCATATGGAAAATCATATTTATTTGACATAAAAAGATTTTAATTGTCACAAATAAATCTTTTTTTCGGTGTACATGGAATAAGTAACCATACTCCTAGGTGCGGGAACTGAAAGAGATCCAGTTTAATAACTTATTCCGACACAAATTACGTCATTAACATACTTCCCTATTACCGTTCTATGGCAAAAATGCAGTGGGAACTGAATAACAGTTCCCGTTATATCAACAAGATCTCGCGAAAAAATACCATATTATGATTCGGATGAACCCTCAATAAATCTTGTTTCAATACAGAATTTGACACCCAGTTCAGCCAACGATGTAGGTGCGCAAAATATTTTAGGATTACTAGGTAATCAATTAACTAGTATTGAAGGACCGGTTGTTGATCCAGATGTAGCAGCCCTGTTGTCTGGTTTCTTGCTTCACCGAATAGAGAAAAACTACTGCAAGGCAACATGGAATCTCATCTGTGTTTAGCCAATTGCTTGGCTCTCCAGCTCCCAACAATTGATACGGAGACTCGGCCTTGTCGGAATACGAATTTTGTGAAAGAGGACACAACTCCTCAGCCAATTGCAGACACAACTATCTGTATCTGTAGAGTGGGGAGGGTGAGTGTGTAGGCTGCAGACACAACTAGCGGCCGGTATAAGTGCATTAACTGTTGGCCTCCACAAACAATATAAACTAGCCAAATCGGACAAATTTAGTGAGGAGCTTCACCAATACACCCAGAAATTGTCTTCGTCAATATCATCAATATTATTGTCTCCATATCTTAAGAACTGCGTTAAATATGACGTTGGAATTTATAATTCTAGTGTCTTTTTAAAAAGTTTTATTCAGAATTCGTAATTGATTTATGATCGTCTCGACGATATCTGGTGAACTCGTACCCGTAAAATGTTGATGACCGACCTATGGTCAATTTATCCATAATAATCATCATAACTAGAACATAGCATTTTTACAAATTGTGTTTGTGAACAATAGATCTCCTCCACTTATACTTCAGTCTCAAAAAACGATTTTTACTCCACTGGTGAATGCACCTCCACTGCAATTATGTGGATATAAAAGATATGAAGGTAATACATGATTTCTGTCAAACTTCACGAGCTACTAGTGATCATATTACATTTGCGTATAAATTCATATTTATATCCCATAATTGGTTAATATTATAGATGGTTTCGAATTTGGCACCATTTTCAGGCCGGAACTTGGCTTTTATTATGATAACAAATTAACTATAACAGGTGGTTGATTAAAAGCCGCGATAGTAACTAATAAGCTGTAAGCTTATTAAATTTCAAATGATATAAATAGCGAAACTATTAAATTTAGCATATTGACCGTTAATTTGAGATTTTATTACAAATTTATGTAGATTTGAACTGAGAACATACGATTCTATCAGATTTTGGGCAGTTACAGTGTTATAAATTCACAGATTTTTCCAAAACTGAACGAACCAAAGCTAAAGTCGACGAATTATTGAAAAAAATTATTGATATTTCCCGTATAGTCGGTGTAGTAGTTTTTGTTTATCCTGTACACTTGTAGTTATAGTTATAATAACATTATAGTTCCATTGAAACAAGTCTTTTCCATCCCAACTACAATACTCATCCATATTCTTGCACCGTGAGGCACGGATCCCTGTGGTCTCGATCAAAATCGAAACATCTACAGTCGTACTATTGCTGTAGTTTTGTGGTTTGGAGGAAAATTTGTGTTTTGCATTGAGTAATTTCCAGGCATTGTTCTCGTTAGATGTTCCGCTCATTCTATCAATCAGTTGTTTATAAAACCACATAAAACTGGGAATCCGTCATATGTGACACTGCAGCCATTGAACCAAATGTAACATTATTTTCAATAACAGTATGCAATACCCATCCAATATGTATCGATTATCCACTTCTGCTTCGTATTTTTCTCAAAATTAAGTTTCCCAAAGGTTGCTATAAACTTTTTACTTATTCATAAGTTCGTGGATGTTTTTATCTGAAACTGTTGGAAACTTTCGCTCAATATTCCTTTTTCTCTCGACTGACTTTAATCAAACTCTGGCCAAATCGTTTTTCTACTTTCTATGCCAAAACTCTTGAAATCACAAGGCACTTTTTTCAAATAGACAACTCAAGATTTAATTGATAGTAGAATTCAAGGATCAATAAAATATTCATCGACCCTATACAAATTGAAAGTGATAGTTCTTGAAAAGGACATTTGCGTGTGAATTGCACTTCCGAAGTAGTTTGTGTGTGGTATAAAGGGTCTAAATTAAAACAAAGCCAATACCACTTCACAAATCCTGAAGATATTTGAACTAGTGGAACAGTATTTCAGTTATTCGCCAATGAAACAAAAGTAGCTCAATGTCGCAGATGAAATTATGATGTTGAGTGATGAGAAAAAATTGAAAGTGAATAATGCAGGTTCTTGCCTAACTTACCAAATAAATTTTAGGTAAACTAAGCCAGTTCGCAGGGATTTGTTACCTTATTTATCAAAAGAAAAACAAATTTTGGCATAACTAGAAAAACAGAAAAAGCTATTTTAGGGCGCCACTAATTTTCTTTCCTCAAAGAAAATTAGAGAGAAAATCTAATCTAAAGGTCAGCTAACTTTCAATCTGTTTAAAAAAAAGAACTTAAAGTTTCTGTATAATTAATAAAACTAACAGAGAAAAAAAATATATACAGGGTGGGGCACTATGAACGAACTATTCTCTGGCGTCTTAACGGCAAATACAATTAGAAAAAATAAGACGTGGAATTAAGTAGATTACTTAGGACTATAATTTAAAAATATTTCGGAATATACAGGGTGCTCCAAAAAAGCGTGCCGTATCAAAGTTAGGTTCCTTTAAATGGAACACCCTGTATTTTATCATTTTTGAATTGCACTATTAAAAATAATGTAAGTCCATTAACATTTCCCTATACCTATCTAGTTCAGTTTCCAGGATAAATCGATTTTACATAATTTGTAGACTCTCCGAAAAAATACAATAACTTCAACATAAACATGAATAACTACATTTGCTTTACACCATCTCACTGGAAGCTTTTAACACTCTGTTTCAAATATTTACTTGTATGCTATCATATACAGGGTGTTTTTAATATGACAGTACAACACTAACCATTTAATACATAAATTTCTGGCTTAATTTAAATGGAACACTCTGTATCTGTTGGGTTTGTTAAACGTGAGATTTATTACCTTTCAGTTGGTATTAGGGTTGCCTATATCTAACTCTGATAGTTCTCGAGAAATTTTAAATTTGTTTTTTAATATTCAATTAATTGCGGACATCTAGTTAAATATGACATGATACTCCGCTGGGAAGTTTTTAAAAATTTAAAATTTGTTATTTTGACAGTAAGTGCTTTGTTGTATGATTTATTATTGATAAATTAATGGTCTCTTAAATCAGAATTTTATTAAGGGTAAGTACACTATTTTTGGGCATACAGATACAATAAGAGTAGATATAGCTAAGCCGTTTCTACTTCACTACTTCAAAAATCTCCGCTTGGTGGCGCTGAGAGTGGCGGCGCGCGCGTTGTAATTTTAGGCCGCCATTTTTAGTCCTGTTGTATATTTAAAAATCTGAAAAAAACTTCAGTGAGATTCGATCCCACAACCTTCGCGTCTATAGCGAGGCATTCAACACATGCTGCCATAAGCTCTCATGCATATTATTAGCGAAGAATGGTATGGCTGCTGCAATGTTAATCCGGGGGTCGGTGTGGAGGTAATCTACGTAATCGAGAGTATAGATATACCGGGGATGGTTGAAAGTAGCGCAATAATGCTGTCAAAAAGGCACTAACACCTAACTTCGTTACTATTGGTCCGATTTGAATGGAACAAACGGCA
>CAJUYG010004921.1:0-15273 GCA_910591675.1 Galerucella calmariensis | reverse complement strand
TTATATTTTTAGTGAAAACCATAGAGAAATATAATATAATGTCTATGTCTATGGTGAAAACACTGAAAACCATGAAATCGCATGCGCCAAAAATGTTACAGCTGTCATTTCGAGGTCTCCTTCTATTTCGAGCAGCCACTAATACTTTCAAAAGTAGTGAAACTGATATATTCCAACACGTTTTTGCTGAGAGAACCTCATAACTTCCAAATATTCGCAAATAACTGACCTAGCACAACCACGAACGATTCAAATAATATGACGTTTATCAATTGCTATTCTTGTCAGTTCATAATTAATTCGTTGCATGAACTGGTTTGATTAGGCAGTGATAATGTAATTTAAGTGAAGTTATAATGTAATGAAAATGTAATTATAATGCACGTTGCATGAATCGGCCTTAAGTTCTCACAGAAGCAGAGAAGTGCTGAACTCTTATATTGACAGGATGGTGAGCTTGTTAATGTCTCAGTGGTGCATATTGTGTTAGTTTCTGAAAGCATGTGCGTCGTCTTTCATGCAGTGAAGTTTGGCCCGATTCCCTTTGATATTTTTTCTCAATTGGACGATTTTTAAGTATAATTCTTAATATAAACTATCTATTTTTTAATTTGTGATATCATTGATTATTGTGTAGCTTCAAGCTTCATATTTCAAAATTAATTACAATGTTCCATAACTCGGGGCCAGATCAAAGTTATACATTTTCTTGAACGACAAACCCTAAATTTCAATTAAGAACTGTAAACTTCCCTTCCCCACTACAAAAAATATAAGGGTACAATCTGTTATACAGGGTATTTTGAAAGTTATGACCAATTTTCCGTTAAAATCGTGACAAGTTCAACGCCTCTACATACAATATCAAGACGCTAGCTGATTTATATTTTGAAGTTTTCCTTATTTCATTCTTTGGCACCCCTTTTTATTAATATCTGTTAGTTTTACCAACCACAGGTATCAAATCCCTGAAAACTGGCTTTATTATCCTCTCAGGCAAAAACCTAAAATTTAATAGTTGGTACCTTCACCATTTTTTAAGTCATTAACGATTAGTGCTAATTTTATATTACAGTTTCTAATATTTTTTTTCGATAGTGCAGTTTCCTTGTTTTCCTGAAGAAATATTAAAGGAGGATATTGTAGCAACATCAAATTTGTTACCAGAGATATTAAAAAAATATCTTAATGAATATTGATACCATTTATAGACAATTTGAAACATTTATCGGTAAATTGAATCATACACCAATCGGTGTATTAAATTAGGTACTGGAATCAAGAACAACTTTCCAAGAATCGAAATAGATTCAACCTGTTAACGTTCAGAGAAGTAATTTAAACTTTAGGAATAAATTTTAAACTACCAAAGGAAAACCGACACAGACAAAAATTACAGCTTCCGCATTTGGGTTTATAATTAAACCACAACCGTATAAAAACTTCAAATCCGGAGAGGCATTTCCGCTTTTTTTTTTATTTTACATTTTCGTTCGGAGATATTTGATGAATTTCGTATATAATTTTATATTTCAGGTTACACTGGTGATAAAACAATTTTCAATTCAATTTTTTGATGTATTGAGATAAATAATCATCCACAGGTCTCTTCACTTGAATTAAGGGAAAAAAATTCAACTTACTTCTATCTATACCTAACCTCACTTTAAAACTTCATAGTTATTTCATCTTCAGATAATTGAGTCATCGAAGAAGTCATCAATTTTTCCCTGGCTGTTCTGACAATTTTATCGCAATATTTTAGGCAGGAGATTCCGAGGTATCCAGCACTTCTGTCGAAACTCTTACTGTAAACTCACTTTTGCTTAGACATTAATTTGTTCTCTCAATATTTTTGATTGTCTTTGCCAGAATGGATCTTTTGAATGGTCCTATATACCATTTCAGAACTGATTACAGTTGCCAATATCGAACTGGGCACACTTTCCATTTGCTTCCGCTTGGTATGTTCTTGGAGTTTTTCCCAAACTTTAAGAATGTTTGGTTCTTGGCACTTAAGCTCCTATCCCAGTTCCTTCTATTGCATTTGAGCCGTCTATGTTCCTGTTGCGGGTGGTTGGCCACAACACTGTTTTTGTAGCTTTCTTCCTTCGATTTAGCAGACTGGTTTCTCAAAGAGCCAGTTCAGCATTAAAATAATATACACTTAAGGGTCGTCAACAAGTTATAAATATTTTATTGAATAACAACCGTTAAAAATCAGTATACACATATAGGACAATAAATGTAGATAAGCCTTCCAGTTTGCAATCTGAAGTAATAGGAACAATCTTACTCTTTCCTTAGTATCTTCAAAGCACTATTTACTATGAGATCTAATTTGAATTTAGGTTTGAATCACTGTGATCATCAAACTTTATTTTTATGGAAAATGAACTTATTATGAAGGAAAATGCAGGAATTGATATTGAGAATGGATTTGACCAATTTGGTCGGAAATGTCGGTTTATACCGGAAATGAAACAACTTAACACACTGTCGTCGACACGTTATCTGTCGAGACTCTACACGAATATTTTTTTTACGCGAAAAGTGCGTGCCAGCCCTTACTTACGAAAACTGTCCTCAACGACTTAGGGTTTCAGTGGGGCGAATCATACAAAAAGAAAAATTGTTGAACGCGTGGTTTCAACAGTTCTATTGAATGGGATTTCTTCCCAAGTCTGGTGAAAGTATTAGAATCCTATTCCTAAGCCTCTTCGATCCAATGGCATTTAACATACTTATGTAGTAAGAACAAACATACTACAGTTTCTTGGTTTTCTAAAGCACGCTGGCGCTCAATAAAAATTTGCATGGAACGTTAAATTACGCAAATGACCGTCAAATATGTCTACAGAATTACAAACTAAAAAATCGTATTATTAACGTCCGGTTGATAATGTTAATTTTCACTCATACTAGCCAAAAAGGACAGCTCCTTTAGTTTGCCGATACTATTTTAATGCTACTGCACACCAGATTCTAACTATAGATGGATATTTATAATATAATACGAATTCAAACTATTTTACTCGTAAAATGTATGTTCTATGTTGAATTTAAACTTCAGTGACATGTTCCTTTCCGTATATACAGTATATAGAGTATACTGGAGTTGCCCTAGCTTTCAAGCGACATGGTGGATGCAACTATTGCGAAAAGTTATTCATTGTAGAGGAAGGGAAGCTGCAAATAAAACCTCATACATTATAACTAAGCAAAAAGTTTTCTACAGTAGTTCAAGAGTAACACAAAATTCGTTTAGAGATGAAGACATTTCATCCAATTTGAGAAAAACATTCATTCAAATCTTGTTAATAAGGTTTATAATTGTAATAATTGTAGGTACTATTGATATTCATTAGTAATACTTCACTAGTAGTAGTACTTCAAAATAATCAGGTTATACATCTATAACTTGTTGCATGATTACAAAGAGTGCCAGTTTGACAGTTTAAATAACCGACCGCGAAGCGGGACGATTATTCTGTCAAACTGACACGATGTCCACGTGACGTCACAAACTATTTTGACTACAGCCTGGTGGTAAAACAATAAACAAAGCGTTTAGAACACGTGGTACTTAATAGTGAGGTTATGCTGATTTATAATGATAGATCGTGTTTGAGTTTAGTTGGTTTTGCTTAAATGTTGTTTTTTAAAGTTAATTTAATTGTTGAGCTTGCATATTTAATAATATATAATACAGGTTAATAGTTGTTTGTTGTTTGATAATTTTTCATCGTGTCTATTGATTATTGTTTCACCACCGGGGTATTGTCAACTGTCGTGGACGTGCCCTATAGTTATTCAAATCATAATCTCAAAATGTATTATATGCGTCAAACTTTTTGAAATCAATCAAACTACGTGGTGTAATGTTACAAAATTTACTTTTTTCAATTATTATTACTTTTAATGGAAAAATAAATATTTCCGTTCCGGTTTTTCGTTCCAAAAAGCCCAGTAGGTATGCAATTAATTGAAAGCTCGAACAAAATAACGGAATCAAAGTGAATAATTAAACATATCATCGATTAAATACAGCTTATTCAGGATTTATTATTCAGGATATTGGATATAATTGGAATAACATAGTTTTACTCAGTCAGACACACTACATTTAATATCTACAAAATAATGTTTCATTTTCTACTAAAATTTTGGCGAATGCACCTAGCTTCCACCAAATATTTAACTGTACGAAAATGTTATGGAAATCTTTGTAAGAATATGATTTTCCTGGCAATTGTCATGTTCAAATATCTCGAAAAACATGAGACTTTACATTTAATTCTCAATCTTATCAAATTTTTTCATGAAAATATTCCCAATTATATGGATTTCTCCTGTGTAGTATTTCTAAAAATATATCACAAGCTGATCCAAATTGATACAGGATGGAAGAAAATGCAAAATTCCAACTGTTTCAGGATTTTTCACAATATTATCAGCACGTTCAAGCTTCAAAAAGTATAGAATGACCCATGTTACTTCGGGGAGATTTAGCTTCCGGTGAAATATATACTGAAGCTTTTCTTAATATCCTAATCTACCCAACATGAGAATCGGTGCAGTAGTTTTCGAGTTTATCGCGAGCAAACTGAAAAACAGATGCGGAGGATGACTTTCTTTTATAATATGTAGTGATAGTAATAATGAATTCATGCCCTACTTCAGGGAGATACTGCATAATTATATAGTTTTATTATCAATTTGAAGTACTTCAAATCAGCAAAAATGTACAGTGTCGCATTTAAATTCAAAAAACGGTATTTTTGAGTGATCTCGAAAAATTTTTGTAAATTTCAAATTATATACTGCAAACGCCAACTCTCCCAACTAAATTACTATTGGATCACGATAAGTTTCGTCAGACTATCGGATTAACTGGTTAATTTGGGATCAACTTTTCTTGTAACCATTTACCATAATCTTCAGAATTCATTTCTGATTGATAATTCCCCGAAAATTAGGTATAAAGCCCATGTTCAACCCTTTGGTTGATTCATCCGTCCAGTTCTTAGATGTATGTCCACTATGTAGGTATATTTCATCAAGAAACACAATTGGTCGCTGTTGGCTACGAAAATGCTCGATTTTCTGTAAATACTTGATCTTCAATGCTCTGATGTCCATTTCCTATTAAAACTTTTCTATTATTCCAAGTCCTTTCCCATTTGAGACCTATTTTCTTTAAAATTCTACGGAGAGATCTTCTGGAAGCCACAATTCCCAAAACGTCATTATTTTTGTGTTGTAACTTTTTTACAGTAATACGACAATCTTCCGTCTTATGAAAGTCGTGAATAATCCGTCTAATATTGGGACACTCGGGAATATCAGTTATTAGTGCTCTTCTAGGCCGCTTTTTTCTTGGGGTGGGAAATTATACTTGCACGTTATTTGCAGAGATTAATTGCTTTCCTTCTTTGACCACTCTTCCAATCAAAATACCTAATAAAAAATAAAGATTTGTGTTGAAATAGTTATTTTTGAAATTTGTTGAATGTTACCTGTAGCGGAAGATGTTTTATTTTTCACATTTGAGACTTTGAAAATAATTGAACACTTTAATAATTATTATACGTGCCTGACTCTTGATAACTGGTTTTTTGTAGGCATTTTTCCAGAAACAACACAAAAATTATTCAAACAATGCCAAACACCCACAGAATTGGAGGACAACCAATGATACGCCTCTGTACAGAGCTTGTAGTGAGGAGCTGTAGTGCTGTAGTGAGTGCTGTATGAGCTGTAGTGAGAGATAGCATTGAAAATGAGTTTTCCTACGATCACTACCCAAAGTAGACTTTTGCACACTCAAATCTAACCGCAAAGTTGATGTTTTCCGCGATCTGTCATAATTGACATTATTTACGCTCGCCTGTTTTCATTTACAATAAACTAAAGAAAGGTAGTAAATATTAGATATATTGAAACAAAATGTAGAGCAGTCCGAATATTTTAGTTGAAATATTAATATTTGAAGATATTTCGAACGAAATTAATAAATATTCCTATATAATTTGACTAACATCTACAATTTATACAAGTTACTGGATTTACAATGCTGCAGGTTACGCTACCAACAAATAGATGGAGGTGTATATTTTATATGTTTAATTTTATTGAAATTATAAAATAATTTAAACCTCATACATTGATATTATTTTGATTCAATACTACAGTGAAGGATTTATTTCTTAGTTCAAGATGAAAATCAATATTTACAACTTATTACAAATATAACGTTGTTAAGATTGACAATTTTCTTGATCGTTTTTGCAGATTCCTATTTTCATAGTATTGATTAATACGGACAAGTTTACGTAGTAGAAATATAACAGTCAGAAGGTAGGCAATGCATTATACACCTAGATGCAACAGTGATTGCATATCTAAGTACCTACCTACTATATTGTGAAAATAGTAGACTATGGAATTAATGAAACGTCATTATTTCATTTTCAGTTTATAAAAAAGTTGTCTGTTTATAAATAGCTATTTGAAAAATGGATAGTGACAGTGAATTTTCAAGCACACCTCCAGATATAGCAGATTTTGCTAAAAATATTACTCTTAATCTTCTGCCAACTAAATCCAGAGGTAAATACGAAAAACAATACAATATTTTCATGGATTGGTGCCGCTCAAAGAAAATTAAAAAAAAAAACTGTACATTCAAGTTTAATATTGTAGGCAATAAATAAAAATAATAAGTAATTGTTACATGTTTTCAACATCACATTCTAATAAACTGTACTTTTCATGTTTTTTTTAATTATTTGTTTAAAAGTAAGGTGATCGTAGAAAAAATCTTGTGTGCAATTCGAGCAGAAAGTGCATTGCCGCTATCGGCAGATTGCCCGCGCGACGCGTAGCGGCCTCAAGCGGCAAAGTACCTATCACTTTCCGCTCTTAATACACAAATAGCTATTGTGCGCATGGGGGCGGATTCGCCATCACGTTTGGCGCTTGCAGTACAATACAAGCAGTGGTTTATCCAATTTTAGAAACACCTTATTAACAATCTCCCGGAAAAACTTTTAATATAAAAAGTGGTGGATGATTATTATAGCGATGTCATACCCTGTCCACAATTCAGTCAGTATTCCTATGCCCCATACTGTGAGATTACGAGAAGTATGGATTGAGATAATCCATGTTCTTAGTGAAAACGTATTTTTCCGAGACGAACGCTTCCAATAATTCGAAAATATAAAATTGACAGAAGTCAATTGCTCTACTGAGATACGATACGATGCCAAATAGAGCGGAAATATGAATCAATGTCATGAAAAAAGGGGAGAAAACCCATAAAGGTATAAATATCACATTATATAATATATCTGGTAGCTTTTGTTAATATTGCTAAAACGCTGTAGGATCTTGTTGACTGAACGTGGCTAATGGCTCTGCTGTATATTTTGTTCCACTTTTCATGGTTCGCACGTCTGCATTCTATATGACGCAGCGACATGTTAGTGCCGGTGCCGGTGACTAGTGGAATTTTAAGGATTCATGAATTCAGCATATATTTGTATAAAAAGGACTTTATTTATTTATATATCATGTAAATGTGTAATAGCGACAAACGTTTATAGAATCATAGTATTGTCCTGAATTGAAGTAAAATGAATAGCCAGTCAGTTTGAATGTTGATAAAAATGTGGCTCTACCAACTTTTATTGATTTTATAATAGAAAATTCCAGAATTTAAGGTTAGATTTGAGGGATTTTTAACTCCCAGTGGTGATTTTTGGGTGTTAACATCTACGAAGATCAACGTGACATTGCATTGCAATTGCTTCAATAAGATCTATGGATATATTTGAAGACAAATCCTTTGGGAGTAGATTTTTCTACTGAAAAACGGAAACCAATATCTTCTGTAACTGCAAACGTGAATGAAAGGTCAAATTTAGAAAAAATAGAGTTATCCAAAAACGAATTCCAAAAAACTTAGAACAGGTCACTGATTTTGTTAGCCTAACCTAACCTTACCATTTTTGAAAACCACCAAACTAGTCATGAATAGAACTTGGAAGTAATTTTGTGCCCCATCTCTATCAAATAGATTTTTGTTTAAAGATTCCCTTCTAATGATACAAGTTCCATTGACACTCGAATAAATATAAACGCAAAACCCACTTTACAAAGATACTAATGCCACATTCTTTTCTGTTCCAGGTAATTGGAGAGATCAGGTCGTCATTAAAGCTACACTAATCCAAACGAACACGTTAGAATTACATGGAATTAGGTAAAATAAATAGTTACGGCTACGGCATGCGGTAGTAGAATGGTTATTGCCTCACATAGATTATTTAAATTCTCATTACTTCCAGTTTATGCCACTCAATACCCGACGTGTATTATTTAAACCCTATACACTTGGTTTTGTTTTTGTGGGATATTATCGCCAGAAGAATAACTTTTAATAATACATAAAAAAAATAATTATTCAAATTCTAACTGCTACAAGCTATTCAATTTTGGTAGCTGAATGTATATTATTATTATATTAAAAGGCTGAGAAATCACGCTTCCCCAGACCTCTATAATCGTAAGTATTTTTCTCTCGTCTCAATTCCTTGTTTCATAATTTCAGTTCCTCACTCTCTCCGTAATAATATTTTCCACTACTGTATTCTTCCACTTTTTTCTTGACCTCTCCTTTTCTCACCTACTGGTATTTTCCATTCTACCTTTTAAGTCCTGATAGCTTCACCACTATCTTCTTTTGGAACATATTATTCTCATAAATGATTATTGTTGAGTCATTGTTCACATTTTTTACATTGTTCAGTAGTCTAGTAACCGAAGACCTGAAAATAGGCAAACCTATCAATATATTTGTCCAATAATTTTTTTTGGCTGGATTTGTAGGTCTTGACAGGTACTTCAAAGGAAGAAAAAGTTCTCCAAGATTACCCCTTAGCTAAGGGCCCAAAATGGCCTCTAAAGTCCCAAAAAAACGGTTTTCCGCCAATATCCCCCGAAATACGCAAGTAAGACAATTTTTGTTCAAATAAAAAATGAAGGTCGTTGAATTATCTACAAAAATGGTTCCCATCCTTTTTTTCGCAACACGAATATTTTTTGCGAAAATGGCCTTTGAAAAATATTTTTGGTGGTTTCTTACTAAATTTCTGCTCGAGGGCCTCGGAAATATATAGATTTTCACCTTTTAGACTTTGGAGATCAATTGTAGATGGCGCCAGCGGAATACCTGCACTCGCTAAATTGTGGTGTATACACATGAAAATCCGGGCACCAATCGTTTTTTCGGCAATTATTGGCGTATTTCTCACGATTTCTGTGTGTCACAGCAACACTTCGTGTCTCTTCATTCTATTAGTCAATGTTCAGTGTAATTTCACAAGGATATGAGTCGCAAATTTACTAGAAAATTGCGAAATCTTATTGCTTCATGTGGCAGTCTTGACTTCTTGAGTGACGGCGTTTTGGCTACTAGTAAGTCAATACCTATAGAAGCTGATAATAATAATTTTCTAATAAATATTTTTTGCATTTTTTTCATTTTTTGCAAATTTTTCGCAAACTTCAGAAGGAACAGTATAGGTGCAAGATTTCAGAAAAAACAAGGAATTTTTAAACAAATACCATTTATTCTTATAAAAATTAGGTTGAAAATATACAAAATACATAGAAAAATTCAGAGTAGGGCAAAGGCACCAGTGAATGCCAGGAACCAGTGAATGCCAGTTTTCGCATAAATCCGCGACAAGGCGAGAGCTATAATTTTTCAAACCGAGTAACATGCTTTTTATGCTGGAAAACGCTCTTTCTTTGCTCACAGAAATCAAGTTTTCCAAGCCTCGACTGACATTGACCATATTATCGACAACATCCTCGTTACAAACGAAGCATTTTGGAATGGAATCCCCTTCCATGGCTGTCCAAGATTACAATAAAAAATAAAAAAAATAAATAATAATAATAATAAATTCAAATAGTTAATTGAAAATCCAGCAAATCTTCTTTATGTTCCCTCTTGATGCAACAGCAAGTCAAAATTGTCACTTATTCACTTTAAAAAATTCTTATTTTTAATTGATCAATTGATAATCGTAAAATAATTATATAATAATTTATAAAATATTTATATAATATTTATAAAATTCGTGCAAACGGTTACGACTGCTCCAAAAAACAACAAAGATTTAATGTCAACAAGAGCAGACCACTGGAGTGGGCGCGTGGGTGCGCGTGGGTCCACGTGGTAAGGTTAGGTACGATTCTCTCTGGCGGCGCTCAAATATGGGGAACAAGTTATATGGATGGAAAGGTCAGAATATAAGCTTAAATTCAGTGAGGGTATTAATTCTCAAAAAATCAACATCGGAGAACAAAAAGCATTTAAAAAAAGGCCGGTTTTCACTCGTGTTACCAATTTTCCCGGTCCCTGGAAATTGAGTGCATTGTATTCCGAATAAAAATATTGGTTCAGAGAGTAGACATAGTAAGCATTCAAATGGTGTGCATTTAATAACAAAATAATTGACCATTAGTTCTTTATTTCCGCTTGTTTACAAGATTTGTGAGAACTCCGAAAACGACTGAAAAATGCGAATAAATAAATAAACTTTTTATTGAAACGCCACAAAGATACTGAAAAAAAATTTCAAGGAACATTCAGGACCTCCCCAGACCCCATTTGAAAAAACAAGGGATAATAAACCATTTAAAATAAATGAAATGTCAATGATTTAATGGAAAAGACCAAAATATTGGGGAAAAATAACATTGGCCACTTTTTGCAATGTCCTCGACGGGCGAGAAGGGGGTTTAAGGTACACATATTGATACCTACGGATATTCCCATTACAATGTACTTCAAATCATCGGAAAACATGAATTTTTGACCAAGTTCTGGAAGAATTTGTCCGTCGGTTCACAAGTTAATTTTATAGACGGTAGCATTTCTAGAGGTAGTGCAGCCGCGTAAGCAAGGGGACGTTTGTATGCGGTTATCTCGAAAACTATTGAATTCTGTAAAAAATGATTGGGACCATTTTTATAGATAATCTAACGACCTTCACTTTTCACCCAAACAAAAATTGTCCAAATTGCATATTTCGGGAGATAATGACGGGAAACCATTTTTTGGGGGGCGTTAGGGGCCATTTTGGGCCCTTAGCCAAGTGGCAATCTTGGAGAACTTTTTCTCCCCTTTAAGTACCTGTCAAGACCTACAAATCAAGCCAAAAAAAATTGTTGGACAAATATATTGATAGGTTTGCCTTTTCAGTTACTGGACAGCTCGTAATAGTAGTTTTTACGAGTGCACTTCTCCCACCAGTGCAGAAGTTTTTTGGAAACATAGCTTTGTGCAAGTGTTGTACACAATACTTCTCGAATATTTTCAATCTTGTTCCTTTTCCTAGAACTGTTATTAGTCCTGTGCCTTTAAAATATTGGACAATAAGTTTGTTTTGTGGCAAAGTACGTGGCGCACACTTTTCTGCGTACATGTGTGTCGCTTTTTGACAATTGCCTACTTTGCGAATAAAAATGTATGCTGGAAAGTCTTCTTTGTATAGTGGTTGTGAAACAGTATCTCTTTTTCTCTCAGATCTAGTCAATATGAAACTCTATGAAATACAGTGTGTTCAAGAAGTTAGCGGACATATATCTTTTTTATTTTTGCTTGCGAAGTTTGTAGATGCCTCTAAATATTCAAAAAGTGAGGTATAACTAAAGTTTGTATATTAGAGTAATATTCTCCTAAAAGTTCTATTGTGCGCTATAACTAGTTTCCAGTCCCAGTAGTAACCAGTTTCTGCTTGAAGCTATCAGCAATCCAACAACTAGGTCTAGACTGGTAAAAAACTGTGAAGAATTCTTTAGCATGCTGGCAAGAGACAACAAAGTGTCTCTAATATGGGGCCAGTACATGAGGGGATTGCAGGGAATTGCAGACCAGCTGGCTAAAAAAGGCTCTAAAGGAGCCTTTACAGGTTCGGAACCATTTTGTGGAATCATAAAGGATGACATAATAGGGAAAGTTGGGAACTAGCTAGTTAAAGGGCACCAACTCAAAAGGAGGCTGACACAAGGACACCACCATGCTAAGAGTCTACTGAATAGGTTGAACAAGGAACTATAGGCTGTTGAAACTGGGTAAGTGAAATTTGACAGTTACCTACCACCAGGTCTGAACACTGTACTGTGAAGAAGCATCTGCACAGGATGGGCAAGCTTAGTGAACCTATGTGTAGAAAATGTGAACTCCAGGATAAAGCACCTACTCACAAACTCTGCTTCTATGAGAACTAACAAGGACTCAAACGAAGTGGAAATAACACAACCATCGAAACTACTGAAGATCCCTGCAGATACACTGGTGGCCTATATAGAAGACACGAAGCTTCTGGAATGGAAGTGGGTAGATAAGATGGGTACACCGATAAAAAAATTTATTTGTGACAATTTAATTCATGTATAAAAAATCGCATATCCCACAGTGCAATTGTCACTTTGACACCGGCAAAAGTTAGCTTTAACTTTTACAGCTACAAATACACTAGTGGTTTTTTCACTTATTCATTTGTTCATCAATATCACTGTTCCTAGTATGAATTTCAATAACTGCGTTTTTAATAATTGTACATTGAAATAAAAATGTGTTTATTTTTAATGTTTCATGATGTTTCAAATTTCTCATTCATTAAATTGTCCTGCCGAATTACACTCGAGGTTTGTATTGATATTGGGTAAATTTGTGTTGTTCAAATTCTAAACTGTTTCCTTTAGCAATTTGACTCGAATAACTGTCAACCTAAAAACACTCCACCTTAAGTGTCGTGTTTTTAATAGTTGTTAAGCTGTTGTTGTTGTTAAATTGTTGTTAAAATTAAACATACCTACATGATCTAAAACATAAACAACAATGGTATCCACAAGATAGCCTTGTCTATCCTTAAGTGTGCACATAAATGCTTTCCCCGTATGTTTGAGGTACATTTCGCTTGCTTGTTACTTCTACCTACTTGAATATAATTGACATTTATTTCCTTACCTTCAAAGATATCTCACAATTTTTGTAATCGCCATGAGTTTAACAATTCATTCATTCTATTATTAAACTTATTTTTGTCCACAGCACTTCAACCACATACTTCACAAAAACAAAATTAATTAGTAAAGTCGCAAAAACTGATCTAATTTCACATGAAGACTGACGCTAAACGTATACAGGTGGTGACCGTTACTGAATAATAGGGAAGGGTGGGGTGAGAATTCTTTGTTTCAATTGCCACATAATTTGTAGGCTAATGTGATTTCTTACGGGTGAAGAAATTGTGATTTGTAGCAAATAAGTTTTTTTTCTCGTAACAATAAATGTACAATTATACTGAAATACTTATTTTTTCGGTATAAAGTATTTGAGGCTAATAATCTATAGGCTTATTTAAAAAATATAAATTTCTGTCAAAACATCCAAATGATTTACTATGAATATTTAATTTGTTGTTTTAAAGTGATGGAATATTATTGAAGATGTTAGGTTTTTTTCTGGGTAATGAAAACAATTTTTACCCAAATTGCATTGTTACATTTTATAAAAAAATATTATATTGTACTTCGTAGACTTTCATAGTTTCCGAAGAGCAATTATTGTATGAAGGTGTGCATAAAGGAGAACACATTGTTTCACATTAGAAATTACACTCGAATGAATCATTTTTTTTATATCGAAATTTCTCAATATTTTCACGTTAATTGAATGTGTACAAGTCAGTCTTTCAACCAATCCTTGTGCATGGTAGTGAAAGCTGGGTACTTACAAACTCACTCAAAAGCAGAATAGAAGCAACAGAGATGAAGTATTTACTCAGGGTCAAAGGTGTCACCAGAAAAGATCGAATGCGGAATGAAATAATAGGGGAAAACCTAAACATAGAACCAATACTAAAAACAATCGAAAAACAGCAGCTTAGATGGTTTGGGCACCTTTGTAGAATGGAGAACAGTAGACCAGCAAAAATGATTTGGCAAGCTAGAGAAGTAAGCAAGAGAAAAAGAGGTCGCCCAAAGAAAACATGGGATAACACAATAACCGAAATTTTAATAGAAAAAGGAATTACATGGACAGAGGCGGCGAAAAAAGCTAGAAATAAAAAGGAATGGCGAAAGTTTGTCCACGAATAAGCGACACACCCGACACCCACAGCGGGTACAAACGGGTTTATGATTATGTATATAAAATATGGTTTCTTAATAATAAATAAGCAATGTTAGTTTTGAACAAAGGGGGGTCAAATCAGTTTATTTGTCTATAAATAACTCTTCTCTCGGTGTAATGGAACTAAGTATCATTTCAAGTGCCTGGGCTGTTGAGCCCATCCCAAGCGTATAAATAAATAAATGAACTAGTTTCCAGAGTGGATTGATTCTGCAAATGTTCAATTTGTTTTTAAAGAAAGTTGCGATTCAGAACATGGTTATATGGATAACGCATGGCATACATCTTCGAGTTAGTATACGCAGGCATAGTTATCAACTGAACACAAACAAAGCAGAGCTGGTGCTAAGACAAAATTAGATTGATAACAACTTTTTGTTTGTTTTTGTGTTGGATTGGATTGGACAGGATTGGATTTCAGGACACATTAATAGTCAATATTCCAAAGGTCACTGAGAATAAACATGGTACTTTTTATTGGCTCTGGAGACTAGTAGCGTCACCAAGAATTTCTAGTTAACGACAAATCACCCAAAACAATATTTCATATTTTTGAAATTTAGTTTTACTTTCCCTCATGTTTACGTATTGAACTGGCCTGCCTTGCGCATAGATGATAATATGAATAATCTAACACATCTTGTTCCACTTCCCTTCTTCGTTATGTTTACAACAAATATTTATAGCGAGCTTATAATAATTAACATATGAGATACTTTATTGAAATCTCATACTAAACTGGCTTATCGTAAACAACCGTTAGGGGTGTCTAATATTCAAAGCAAGGGATGTAAAGCTTATGCTAATTCAGGAGCGTACTTATTAAAACCATTTACCAAACAGAAAAATAATATTCACAAAATAGATGGGAAAAAAGTACAGTGGAACATGACAGTTGATATATCAAGCAAAAGTTGAAAAATATACCAAGAAAAATGCATTTTAGGATTTTTACTACAAAAGGCACTAGGTCAAAGGACGCCAATAAAGATTTAAGGAATGGAAATCAAATTACTATATTGACTTGAAAATATCTTCCACTTGCCAAGAACGCC
>CAJUYG010004920.1:0-15278 GCA_910591675.1 Galerucella calmariensis | reverse complement strand
GACTGATCTGATTGTGAGTTTCACACATACTCTCTTGTCTAGTGTTGATCCTCGTCGTACTCATGTGAATCGTATGACCTGTTCAACTTTTCCACAATCTGTATAAATAATAAAACCTAAGCATCCTGTAAAGTTTGTTTACTGTTCCTTCAATAAAAGTTCAAGTACCCCGCTGTATTAATTAAATTTATAGAACTTACTTTTAATTTGTGGCACATCAAATTTGACATTTGATTGAATCCTTTTTCGCAGATGTCACATTTGTAGGGTCTTTCGTTGGTGTGAGTGAAAATGTGGTTACGTAAGTTTCCTACAACAGTAAAACTATTTGTACAAGAAGTTAAGAAAGAAAGAAAGACACAAGTTTAAAGTAACTACCGAAACTCAAGCAGGAAGGGGCAGCTGCCCCCCTAGTTTCAAGAAAAGAATTAAAAATGTGTGGGAGCTTGAATGCATCAAAAATAATAAATTCATCATTTGATAGCTCAAAAATATAAAGTCACAATGTTTAATTTCAATATATTTTTGTTTGAACGTTATAAACGCTTTCGGATTAAGTTCGAGTTGACATTCTAACTATAAATTTACTCTTTGAATACTTTCTTAAAGGTTTCTAAAGATTGGATAATAATTACAATTACAACTAGTATATTTAAAAATTATATTGACCAACTATTCACATTTTGCACATCCTTTATTATATTGCTCCTCCTGGCCCGTTTGCTGGAGTCGCCCTCCTATTATGATTTCAAAACCACCAACTAGGCACAACATGTTAATACAGCGGGATGCTCAATAACAACACAAAATATCTTAATCAACGACAACAAATGATGCTTCCAAATGATATTAGACTTTGCCTAACAAATGAAAGCAATATTTAAAAAAAAAGCAATCTTGAATATTGTTGAGATAAAAGTGGTATTGGACATAATCCTTACAGATTTACAAACAAATATTTCGAAAAAACGTGATGCTACTACTAAAACCCTAACAATTCAAGGAGAGGCGGATAAACTCTCAGAAGAAAATAATTGACAAAATAAAAAACAGAAACAAAATGGTAAATTACATAATAAATACAGTACGAGGATATCGAATAAAATCAATAATGACCTAACCTTACTTTATGTCAAAACCTGGAAAGCATGGACCCTGGTGCCATAAATCTCTGGGGAATTATGAAAAAATTGAGAAATAAAAGTACAGAGACGACAAAAGTTGAAGAAAATCGGCAGGTTAATACTGTCAGAAACGGTGATCGAAGAAAAAGACTAAATTATGCACAAATTCACTCGAATATGCTTTAAATTTAGCTTTTAATTGGACCATTTTCCATTCTATTTCAGTCAAATACAAACCAAAGCGCGAAAGAACGCCGAAAACAGTCTAAAGCGATAGGAAAACACACAATTCGACGTGATTTCATCCAATAACTCTCAATTTCGCGTAAATACAGGCCGAAACGGTCAACGGTGATCTAAATAAGTCAAAAACCTCCAAATCCACTCAAAAGGAACACAAGAGGAGTGAATAATGCACAAATTCACTCAAATATACAGAAATATAAGCAATCGGAGAACAGTTTCAGGAAAGTTTGAAAATAATATCAACATTGTGTTTAATTCTCATCTTTTGCTTGGGAGCAACCAAATTGTGTTAAATTGTTCAATATTCTCTTCACTGTGTGGATCGGGGTCGATTTGGATATCTTGTGGCAAATAAACCACATGTTCCAGTAACAACCCTGTCACATTACCCATGCATTGGAAGTAAATTTAGATATTCTTCATTGTTTAATTTCAAAAAGCCATTTCTATCACTGTAGGATGCGATTAACTTCAAATAATAACAATTAATACAATTTAATAATTATGACAGAGAAATAGACAGTCTGCTAAAATAAAATAAATAACACGGCTTAAGCCGACGCAACGCAACAAAAAGGCTCAAATAATTGATATTTTTAAATACATGTCAATATCTTAAAAACGGTCAAGACTGTGCATAGGAAAGTGAACATTATCAGCCCTTATTTTCGGACTTGGTATTAGGAAAAACAGAGGAGCGGGACATCCCCAAATAAAAAACCGACCAACCTCGTTCTAGTCGCTAAAAACAGTCTATCTCTATATTTTCGGGGGTGCTGAATAAGAATAGGGCATATATTTTTCCTAAAATCGGCGGAACATGGTAAAATTTGACTTTTAAACCAAAAATGCAAAAAGTAATTTTTCACGAAAACTCAATGACGTATTCTCCAACCAATTAGGGCGGGTTTGTCAATGCCTGGTTAAATCTGTCAGCTACGTAGCCCTCAGCTATCTCTAGCCGCCAGTCAAAGTCTCGGTTACAATAGAAGGCGTTTATCAATGCAACACATAACCAAAAGCTAGCTAACTGGAGGCTAAGTGTAATTGAGCATTTGACAACCTTGTTCGGGTTATGAACGTGAGTGTAATGTTGTCAAAGTGTAAATTTCTCATTTTAATTTGGTGTAAGGAGGATCACCCGTTACATGGAATATACATATGTATTATTAATTTTATTCGCATATTCTGTTATAACACACTGTATCAAGAATATAGAGTTGAAAGTTATTATTTTTCTATTTTACCGTAAGCTTACTCTAACAACATCGTGGAAAATTTCACTTGTCAGTGTCAAAAATGTGGTACTGTTATTTTTATTTCGTCTATGTTGTGCTTTGTTGAGTTGTTTGCATTTGAGCATGCCCACAAAACAAAAAAGATTTCCCATCTCATCTCATCTCATCTCATCTCATCAACAGTATATGGTCGTCTTTCGTACAATATTTCGCCAAGCTCTTCATCGAAAAGGTCGTCAAGTTCCTCAAGATCCATTGACAATAACAATGAAATAAAATACACACAGATCCTGTATGCTACCAAACTACTATAAATGAATCAAATAAGCTTCTCGATTTCACTCTAGACGATAATAACACAATCAAATTTAAAGTTGAAATAATCTTTGTTGCAAAATGTAAGCAAACATGAAAAAATCATGACACAGTTGTCAGTTAGAATCTATGGATAGGATAACGGAACTCCACTTTCTCGTATTTAACTGTATGTTCTATGGTTAACATCAACTTGATAGTGGCAGCTAGGGTAGCCGAAAGTTTGACTGCCAGCTAATGCAAACTGGCAGTTGATAAACACTTTGACCAACAGCTAAGATTTAGCCGAAGGCTACAATATTTAACCGAGCATTGATAAACCCGCCCTTAAAGAGATAAGAAAGCTAGTCTGAAATCTCCAAAGTATTTTACATTCGAGCAATAAATTCAAGAAATTTGTTTTTCGTATTTATGACTTTTCATATAGGTACGATGATGAAAAAAGTTGGGTGATGAAGTTTTTAATTGTTTATTTCTGAACTTAGAAATGGAACAAGTGATTGAAAAGAGAAATGTTCTCACCGCGCGGCTCGCGTAAACATACTTTGTATGCCAAACATCAGGTGAGCTTCCATGACAAAAACCTAGTAAAAAACGGACTATGCCCTCATGTGAAAGACTACGTAGTATGAACTTGATATATTTTCGACTGAAGATAATTTCGAACTAGCTTGATTATCTTCAGAATTGGTTGGAGAATACGTCATTAAATTTTCATGAAAAAATATCAATTATTCGCCGAGTAACCGCGAGTTGCTAGTCGAAATTCGTTAAATTGAAATTTTCCATGCCCAATATATCGGATGGGGTGCATCTCATGAAGAACTGGAAGGGAATATTCCGTTTCAAAAGCCGGCAATTTTTTCAATAGATAAGTTTATTTTGGTATCTCTTGTTCCCTCTACTAGGGACCCCATCCCTTTTAAGATCCACACTTCCAAAGTTGTATTATCGAATTTGGTACACCCTCCTTAAATTCAATCTAATTCAAGTGGCTGCCAATATTTGCGAATTAATTAGCCCACAACTTCCCTAAAAGCCTCATATATTCAATATTTATTTTATCCAGCCTAAATTCCAATGTTCGCCTAAGATTATGCATTTGACAAAAAGAAGCTAACGATTAAAGTGCGATTGGGCCTAGAAAAATTATGAAAAAGAGAATTTTGTTTTCGCAGTTTTTTTTGATAAAATATCAAATCAGCATCATCCAAATGTCTTCATATTAATGAAAAGTTCAAAGGATGAAGCAACTTATAATGACTTTATTGGGGATCGACAATATTTAAACCTTCACTCTTTATTAAAATATTTTGTTTTACATTTGAGGATTCCGTGGAGGCTATTAGGGGTAAAATATACTGAGTTTGTATCCCGTTTTTGGATTTTAGTAATATGCAATATGGCCATGTAAATTTTACCAAGCTTGTAGACACCAGGTCTCTTTTGCTACAACAGCCTCTTGGCCTCTACTACCAACTTTGACCCAGCTTTGACCACTCCTTGTCTTTACATTTCTGTTTATTTTTCATAAAAATATTGATAATAGGAAAAATATTGCTCATTACAAAATTATTTGGTAATTTTCATTACACTCATATAATTTTATACCCTTACCTAATAAAAAATACTCCACATTGGATCTACTAGGTATAGACCAACAAATACTTTCAGATTTTTGTATCAAGAACAAAAAGAAAATTTCTTCGTAATTAAAGGAGATATATGCAATGAGGTGTCTTACCTTTTTGGTGGAACGCTTTGGTACACAAATGACATCTATGGGGTTTGAGACCGGTATGGGTTTTTCTATGGGAAATCAAGGTGGAAACACGATTGAAAGTTTTTTCGCAAATTTCACATACGTAAGGTCTCTCAGTGGAATGGATAGCTCTGTGTTGGGAAAGAGTTGACATCTGACGGAAAGCTAGATGGACCGGAATAGGATTTGATAGGATAGGTTAATATATTTTTACTCCGAAGCAAAAATTGGACCAAAAAAATAACCCGTTAAGGTTTTCCCGAAATTTTAAAAGAAAGAACTACTACTTATGTAGAAAAATCTAAAATTTATATGTTACAGTCAATATATGAAATTGGACATTATATATACTGTCTAGCCGTTATTTATACAATATGTCCCGCTAAGTTGGAATCATATGGAAAACTTTTTTATTATTGATTTATTCCTCATAAAAAGTTCTGTATTATCTAAAACCTATAATACAGTCATCAAATATCCAATTTTTCTGTCGTATACGAGTTTTGTCAAAAAATATGAGTTTTACCCAAGAGTAAAGCACCTTTAAATTTGAGAATATTGAAAATGTTGGATATGTCGACGCATAAGTGTGGGTAAAAATTAGATTTGTTTCTAACATCAATATCATGTTAATTTTATAACTTAGTGTTTGAATGTTTTTTATTATTAGCAAAATGAATGAATGTGCACTTACTAAAACGCGGTTTAAATGCAAAAGTATAAAAAAACATGGAAAACCCAAAAGATTATCATGTGTTTCGTAATCACAAGAGATTAATGTTCATTCAAAATAGAAACATCAGTGAATAATGAAATAATCTGAAGTTTAAATTTAAATGAATATAATTACGTACTTGATCGTAGTTTTTAATTCTGATCAACTTTTTTCAGTACCTAACATTTCTCGATATTGTCAAATTGAAAGGTAAGGGAGGGTCTGTAACGGTGGCCACCTTTTTAGAAAAAAATCAATAAAAACCAAAATATGTTTTTTTTATAGAATTTGATTTTGCTAAACAGCAATTAAGTACTATATTTACCTCTATAGCATTCTATTCAAAAAAGTTGCAAGCTGCAAGAATCTGTTGCGAAGTGCCCACTGTACATGCAATGATGATACAGTGGCCACTACTGTTTAGGAATTGGGAAAAGAAATTGAAAAAAATAGAATTGCTGGAATAATGGTTTATTTGAAAATAAAAAAATAATTTCTATTACAAAAATACAACTTAAATACCTATACAGAAAGCAACTTAAACTTATTAACGTCTAATGACCAAGAGTTAACAGACATCATAAATAGCTGAATTGATTGAAAAAGAAAATAAATTTGCTGTTCTAGTAGTGCCGCCTACTTTTATAGGTTGAGTTAAATGTAGTACAATATCAGTAACTGGAACTATGGCTCAAATCGGGATACGTAAAGTAGCACCCAGTTTTTCCAATCTTGACATCTGTGACTTTTCGGCGAGGCATTTTCCAAAATAATATCTGGAATAAATTGGATCTACATTTACATTATTGTACTGATTAAAAATTTTTTAGGCAAGGTACAGTGGCCACCCCTCAATTAAAAAATGAAGTAGTGACCACTGTACCTACATTTAACATGGCCACTGTACCAACAAGCACATGTTTTTAAAGAGTGAAGAAAAAACAAAAACTATTTTATGCAATCAAAAGCTAATTATATAAATCTATACTTACATATGTATTAGGTATAAGCTATCAACACCAGTTCACTTGGATGAGCATTTATTTTATCACTAAAAATAAATTCACTTGCTTGCTGTATTTTACTTCACATACACAATTTGAGGTTAAGCTGATTTTAAACAGGAAATCTTAAAATTCAGGCAGATAACTTTGCAGGCATTGTAAGTGCATCATTGACACACTCTGTACTAGATGGCAACACCTAATCTTTCCAAATGAGAAATTCGCGAGATAGTGGCCACTGTTCCTGCATGGCCACTGTTGCAGACTCTCCCCTACTCTACTCTTGAGTGAAACCAATATTTTTTGACAAACTTGGTATACGACTCAAAAATTTAATATTTGATGACTGTATTCTAGGTTTTAGGTAGTGCAGAACTTTTCTTCCTAAAATTAATAATACAAAAGTTCTACCTCAGAACTGTATAATAGTAATGGATAATGCAATTTGTCACTCGAGACTTTTGGAAAAATTGACTACAACCAAGTGGTTAGAATGAGATAAATTAACAGAATTGGCCTAATTCAACGAATATCAAGTTCTATCTCAGTTCTGTGAAGAATGAATAGCATTCTTCGAGTTCCCTTAATGAAGAGAAATTCAAAAATTATTAAATTGCAACAAATCATGGGATGACGGTGGTTAGATCACCACTATATCATTGTGAACTAAACTCAATTGAACTGGTATGAGCACAGACGAAGAAAGAAGTTTAAAGAAAAAATAATTATTTTGAAATAAGTGATGTTAAAAAGTTGTTTTTGGAGGCTGTAAATAATGTGAAGCCTGAAAACTGGAGAAAGGAAGTAAATCATACAACTAAGGAAAAAGAGAAAATGTGGAAGCTGGACAATATCACTGATGAAATGATCGAGCCACTCATTGTAAATATTGGTTGCGGCAGTTCATCTTCTGAATCCGATTCTGATTTGGATTTGTAAGAAGCAGCTCTACTAATACTGGTGAGTTTTCATAGTAAAATTATTATTTAAGAACGTAACGTTGTATAAAAGTCAAAGTTTGACCTATTATACCTATATAAGTAATCAGTATGATACAATGTTCTGAACATAAGTATACTGGGTGTTCGAAATATTCGAAACATATTGAATAAGTACGGCCCTGTGATCACATTTTTCAGTGGTCTGTACTCGTAATCATACAAACTCAATTGAAATTTTAGGTTGCTTCTCTAGATGCATTAAATAGATTTTATTTCAAGCTAAAAAATAAAAAAAAACCTCTTCGATACCATTACCAAATTTTGGGTAGTGAAATTATCTGTGGAAAAATAAAATGAAAATGAGTAGATTTGATTTTTCATACTCTTTCCAATTATAAAGAGCAATTTTTGAAAAATTTATATACAGGGTGTTGTTTTTAGAGAAGACGTGTTTTGAAATTTCTCGCTAAGCCGGACCTGCATTGTCTCTTTGGAGATGCTTTTGATGGAGTTAGGTAATTGTTATTACGTGTACCAAATTTCAAAATAATCTACAGGGTAACTCGGAAGTTATGAGGTTCGAAAGAAATTGGATACATTTATAAAACACCCTCTATCTCGGTTATAAAGTGCAGAAGACACATTGAATATAGGTTTTTGGAAGCATCAAAGTGATCCACATCTACAGTTAAAGTTATGCCCTTTCCCAATGAAACACCCTGTATAAACGGTCTGCGCTGTATATACGGAGTCTTTTCACAAATTGACTGTAATGTAACATATAGTATGGTGCAAATAAAAGGAATAAATTCATTATTTCGTAAGCTGGCGAGTGTAAGGGAAAATCCTGAAGCCCATCTACCTATTTTTATTCTTAAACAGTACCCAAGTACAGAGTACAGATGGTGTACTCTGTGACCTAACTCACTTTAAGACTGTTAATCAATGGACCATAGCATGCTATGTAATATGTAAATTCGAAAAACCGGATGTAGAGAATTGAAGTCAAATTGTTAATGTAAAAATCGTTAAATTTAAATGCCAATTTACTGATTTCTACCATTTTGCAAAATACAGGGTGCTCTATAAATAAACCGCAAAATTTGGAATACAAAAACCAAAGTGATATGTTATATTTTAAAAAAATAAACATTTTTTATATCTTGCTAACAAATAAAAACAACAAAAATCTACTTTAAAAAACATTCATTTTCAACTAAAGCTAAAATACAAAAAAAACTAAGTAGAATTGGGACGTAGACCAGCTGCACAAAAACTAAGATTTTATGGTAGTGAATAGGTAAATTAGCCTAATTTGTAAATGTAGTAAATACTAAAAAAGTGTAGTAGCGTATACTAGACCCTTGAAGTTGTAGTAGATCTACTACAATTGTAGGAGGAGTAATTTGAATTTAAGTTGGCAATTCTGTAGACCTCTGATTGGTCAGACTCCGCCCAGTTTCACACAACACTTTTTAATATTGACAACAGCTGATAATTTTCATTTTTGATAGTTCTGACAGATAAATATACTTAATTTGTCATCGCATCCGCTCTTGTTATTTTATTATTTTCACTTAGTTTCGTTGAAAGTGTTCCCTTAAAAACTTCAGTAAGCATTTGTATTGAATATCTGCAACAAATGGATCCTTCTACTTCGAGTACCAGCTTCTCGCTTAGTCCGGTAAAACAATATAAATGGTGAACTTATAGGACACTTAGGACCGTCAAAAATCAAATACATTCATATTATATTTGGTAAGATTATGACTTTTATATTAAGATGGTATTGAATACTCATCATTTTCCTTATAGGAGTAGTAGAGTCAACGGTTCATTAACTATTAAAGGATTATCGAGGCAGAGGAACAAAATATAGTGCAGCAAATATTAGTGGAATACCAAGACTTTTGAAAAATTGTGATAAGTGAATTAAAAATGCTGTTCGAAGAACAAAAATGAGTTATCTATATTGGATAAAATTTTGCAAGCTTTGAAACAAATTAGATTCAACTGAGTAATCCTTATTTGAATAAATGTACATATTTGTTTATTATATGTATTTTTACATATTTGGAAAAGTATCGTCAAAAGTCTAGGGAGGTTATAAGATATCGAAGGTTTAAAAAGTATATAAAAGAATGGGTTTTGTGAAAGTATAGTGAAAATTATAAAATAATTTAAAAAACCAACACATTGACTTCCTTTTTATTGCATTCAGTTAATTGCTAATTAAAAACAGCTATATTAGAGTGATGTGTATGTTCTAATTTATACTAAACAGTGCAGTTTTACATGTGACAGACTACCCCTTTGTTTAACATCTAAATAATCTACTAGACAGACGAGAAATCGACTTATGACTATGCGTGGCTGATTTCTTTATCAATCAAGGCATATTTGATAAATTTGGAACACGACTGCGTTGACTACTTTTTCGGTACACACCCTTTAGTAAGTAACTTTTAGTGATGTGAGTAAGGCTTTTCAAATTACTCCCTATATTACTGTTGTACAAAATTAGTAATAAATTATTGTAAAGAAAATTAATAAGTTTAAACATGTATTTAGTCATTAAGTATTTTTGGTCTCGTGCTGGACATTTATTTTAAAAAACTGACGAAAAAGATTCAAACTGTCATAAATCGCACGAATTTCTTAGAAGCTGTCATACATTCTACATAAAATATTGGGTCTGCCTACTTGGTTTTTTAAAAATCTAGATTTCTATTGGACAATTTTTCAGTTCCATAATGAAAACTAGTGTTTAATAAGTATCATTATGAAACTGAAAATTGGCATTTAATAAACAACTTGTAGTATAGGAGTAGACAATCTTTTAAATAATGCATTACAACACCCACATTTCCACTCACAAATTTTAGCGCTGACGCCATCATGCTCACATAGATGACGTCAAAAATAAAAAGGTATTCTGTTTAATAATAAAAATCGACTGGTTTCAGGATTTTTCCTTGAAGACGAAATAACGAGTTTGTTTCTTTCATTTGCATCTTATTGTATATGAATCAAATAGTCTTACCTTTACCACATGTTACGCACTGGAACTTCCTTTCGTCAGTATGCGTTGGCAGATGTCTCATTAAAGTATATTGATGTGTAAACACCTTTTGACCTAAAAGGATAAATGTAATTGAAAAAAGATACCAGCTAGCTTATTCAAAGCGTCCCATTTATTCGTACCGAAACCACGAGTTTCGACTGATTCTGCTGATTATTTTTTAAACGATCCTGTCAGCCAATCGTAATGAGAAAAAAATTCAAATCGACCAATAGCATAAAAATTACACTGATAGTTTGCTAGTAGCAAATTACAGCGATAATTTTTTAAAGTTGTTTGATTGGATCTTCGTTTGAATGAATGCCAATGAATGCGTCAGAAAGTTAGCCATTGACTTGGTTGTCAAGGTAACGCAGCTTTTTGTTTCAATATAAACATTTCAAATTCAGCACCATCGCCATTTGTGAAGTATCACTCATATTATTTAGTTTAAAAAATAATCACGCCGATTTATACTTTGGCAAGTTTATCTGAAACCGTGAAAGGAATGCAGTCGAAAGCATTCGACATTGCCACGTTTAACTATGAAAAAACTGAAGTGCTAACTATGTAGTGATAATAATAATTATAAATGGGTCTTTTTATTATTAACAATATTAAAAATATGATTAAACGTTAATTTCATAATATGCTTGTTTCCTTGGATTTATTCTATTACCTAACATTATTTTTTCAATTTATGAATATTGAAAGATGAACACTTTTCCAAATTTGTTATGGGCTTCTGGCAGCGTTGTACGAAAACCATAATTACCACACCCTCCGAATTACATAATTGGTGATTTTTATCGAAAGCTGACTTCTTATTGGCAAGCGCGTGCGTGTGTTCTTCCCTCTCGCTTCGTCAATTGACTGATATTGATTTATCCAGTGGCGTTGGTATTGTCAGTGACCTTTGTGACTTCAGTTTTACTTGTTAAAATAGGTACCGTACGCCATTTGTACGTTTGACAGATATGCACAATGTTTTTCCTCGCCTTTTACCGATGCCGCATAGCTTCAGATAAACTTGCCAAACTTTATACATTCGTGGTAATAATTTTTTTTAATAATTTCAACTAGATTGGCACTCGTCTTTGTTGCTATTAGGAAATCCCACTCGTGAACTTCGTTCACTCGTGAGATTTCCATAGCAACAAAGATTCGTGCATCTAGTTAGAATAATCAAAAAATTACCACCACTTGTGTAATTACTGTTGAAAATCGATAGTATTCACCTAGTTTGAAGATTGGGAATGAGGTACGAGGTACCAGGGTTATAAATGTCTTCACCACCGTGGTGTATATATAATTTTTCCCACTACTAGCCAAATTTAAGACAAAAATTAAAAATAATTGACGGAACTTCTTTATTCTTGTTATTATAATTTAAACACATAACAATAAAATATCATTATTGACATTTTCCCTCCAGTTTATAATCACCAATATTAAGTGCATCAAATTAACGAAACCAATTATATGACCACATCCAAAAATTTTAAAAAGCGTGGGTTATGTTTTACTGTGAGCACATGCACAGCTTAAGAAAAAACAAATTACAGCGACAGTGCATTCACAACACAACATCTTGAGTGTAAGAGTTCTACTTGGGTACAAAGTGAGCGTTCATAAAACATTTAATATATTCTTCACTCTCTACACCGCAGCTTTCACAAACGCACCACGAGAAGCTTTTACCTGTCGTCTGACTGACAAGTACAGTGTCTGTTTTCGCTTCTCACCTAATCAATAGATTATGAACGCACTCCTCTTATCATCAGTTATTTTTGGTTGAGCGCGAATTTTAAACTAATGGCATATTTATTCAAATAATTTTATCTTGATAGGTAATTTCAAACAACAAATATGTTAAAGACAATCTCTCGGGTATACAAAAGTATATTCTACAAGTTTTTGTTGCACTCCTATCCCTCATTCTCATTCTCAAAATATTTTAATTTTTCTATTATTGACCTAGGTTAATAATAGAAAAAATTATTGACCTGACCATAGATAACAATATACCTAACCTGACAACTGCAGACCAACGTTTTATGACGTTTATCGTGAGTTTGTCCAGTTTTTGTGTTTAAAAACTGTTTTGCTGATTTGTGTGTGCGTGTGTGTGTGAGTTGAGTATTCGTAGTTCGTTTTTATTCTTTATAGAGGGACTTTAACACTTCAAGAGGCAATGTCGAGAATATGTATTGTGGAAGTCTGTAATGTGAGGTGCAGATTGATCTTTATAAAAAAACATGTTTCAATAAATAAAAAGTGACAGAAGTAGTTATTCTTTCATGCAACTTTGAACTTCCCAGCATTTTTGTTGAATTCCAACATGATTTTTCTTAATGTTTGTCATTGAAATATGTAAAAAACGATTCATTTATTGTTTACTTTTTTAATTAAAATAGTTATTTATGTACCAAGGGTATAAATGGATGTTTATGCCCTCAGGGCGACGTCTTACGAAGCCGAGTGCCTTTGGCCTGAGGGTTTGTAAGTCGCTCGAGGGTATACACATCTGTTTATGCCTGCGGTACATACAAACTTTTATGTCATACTAGCTCGTTATTGATATCCAATCTCAATACAAATCAGTGTTTTAAAAAATGTTGACAAACGTAAATGTCATAATATCACAATAAATTTCATGTGTCAAAGTTAGAAGTCAAAATGAACGAAGATTTTGGAATTCCTGACGATTTTATTGAAAAGGCAAAGAAAGCAACTGTAAATCTGTTGCCAAAAAAGTCTAAAGAAGCTTACGACATGGTTATTAAATAAGTTGAACATACGACATTAGATAGTTGGTAACTAAGCAATAAAAACACAATAATGAACTAGTATGACATAAAAAATATATAAACTTGATGATTATTGCTTTATTTCTCCCACTTCAGGCATTATACGGTCCATTTTTTGACATTTCATTCAATTTTACTCGACTTGATTGATTGTTATTGTAATATCAATCTAATGTTGAGTAACTTTAAGTGAATTATCAAAAATTTGACCAATAATGTAATTTTTTAATAAAAATAAGATTACAGTAATTTTGAATATGCCGCCAAAAACCGTAAAATTCCAGGAATCTTCTCTCTCGGCTGTAAGCGAAGTTCACAGCCAACTGATTTGTGATAAGTTCCTTTTTAAAGGAACTGACTGGACTCTCAAGGTGGCGCCAACCATACAAATAAAGGATGCCACGAGCCAGGGCTGAGTTCGAGAACATCGCACTAGTATGAAGTTCACCTATTTTTGTGTCCGAGAACTCATGAGCGTCTTCTTGTTGTGTAATCTCCCACAGTCCGAGAACTCCTTAGAGCGACACTCGAGCGACGCTCAAATTACACCAGTCCCGACTCGGTTAGAAATCGCACCTGTCAGTTTGGTTTGAATATTTTTTGGTTAGAATTTAGATTGGTATGTATGAATATGAATGTTTATTGACTTTTTAATTTAAAAATAAATTAATTTCCTTCTCCTATTTAAATTTAATTTATTATTAAGCTTATTTGTGGCAGATTGGCGTGCCTGAAGGGTTTTTAAAATTTTTCTGTCTAAAACTCTTGGCAATAGATTCATTAATGTTAGACCTAGGCTGGTTATAAATATTCTAAAATTCATCTGAAACTCCTTAGAAGTAATTATAGCTGGGAATAACTCCTTCAAACTAATCTTTACACCTTGGATGTGTTCTTTTCCGCGGTTGCAGCTTTGACTCAATTTGGGATATTAAAGAGATTTCTATTTCATTATCCGACTCGGAAAGCGAGTGTACCTATCCCTTCAAGCAACTGTTTTCCCAATGTAAGCGCAATCAATGCGACACGTTTTTTATCCATATTATCTACTCTACATTTAAAATAGAAAAACTTGGAAGTTGAACAATAATATTTAAAAAAGTATGGTTATAGTTAACAACCACAAGAAGGTAAATCCGTTCGAGAAATCATTCGATGGAGCGTCGCACTACGATCGCCCTTTACCACCACCAATCAAGTGCAAAATTTCAACCAGTGTGACGTTCTCGAATTCACCCCAGTTTCCCATCTAGGTATAAGTATTTTTTTTATCTATGGATTAGACTATTTACTACAAAGTTTTTGACGAATCATTTTCATATCAGGTGAGTAGGTAGGTACTATCGCTTTTTTTGCAAAATCAGTCAAAAACTCATCGTTTCATATAGTTTACCGGATCTAGGAGATGATGAAGAAACTAAGAAAATGTGTCTTACTTCTTTCGTTAACTAACAATAGACTCATAAGACTAGAATTTGAAAATTGTTCAGGTATTGTTCACAATTATAACAATAACAATTTTCAATTCTTGGGCGCGTTCAATTTGAACGTCGAACGACGTCGGACGCGCCGAATATCGTTCACTTTCGACGTCGAGTGAAATTTGTCAGATTTCAGTTTGACAAAGATAAACGTCGGGCGACTTGCCATCACGTCCACCTCGAGCACATGGACGAAAGTTGCCGGACTTGCGCGTTGAGAATGTTGCCAATCAGCTGTTTATAAATAACAATTCACAAAATTAGGTGAAATTAATTCGATGGTAAATATTAAGTAAATATTCCCAAATTGAAATTGGAAGACGTTGAAAATAGTAACGAGTATATAATTAATTTAAATGATGAAGACTTTCAACGAGCCCTAACTGGTAAGTTAATAATAATCAACCCTTAATTCCTCACTACCTACGTGCTACATGAAAAATTAGGGTGAAATTCATAGTCGACACTTGAGGGTCACTCATACTCAAACTCAACTTAGTTTGAGTTTAGCTCGAGGCGACTTTTCATATCCACAGTCATTACTCAAGTAATACTTCAATTTGAGTGAAGAAAGTTTGGCA
>CAJUYG010004919.1:0-15280 GCA_910591675.1 Galerucella calmariensis | reverse complement strand
ATTATATAAAAATATAATTTGTATAAATGACAGTATTCCTCGCAGTATTCTTTGAAAAATAAATGATTATCCACAATTTTCTTTTGTTTTTTCTTTTTTTCCAGACCTCCAGATGGAAAGGCAGAAAATGGAGAAGAGGAAGATGACGTTTTCTCAGAAACCGAAGAAGTGCAATCAAAAAGGACGAAAACCGACGACACTGAAACTTACACGTACGAAGAACACGATGACATTGGGCTCATACCCGTGAACGTCCTAACCGAGGACAGTTGTTCAACAGACGGTGTTAATATAGTAGATGTACAAAACGACAGAGACACTGATATGTTTATGGTTGAAATATCTAATAGAATCAAGAGGCTACCTCATCAGCTTCAAGATATCGCCAAAGTTAATATATTAGCACATATTACCGAATTAGAATTACAAAACGAGCAATCGTGATCGTTGCGGCGTGTATTTTGCAATAATAAAATAGTTTCTGATGTTTGAAACGGACAAGAAGTGTCAAAGTTATCATCTGTGGTGTGACGACACGGAAGTTTTACACGGAGTGTTATGGATAAAATGTACTGCTAAATGTATATTTTTAACAGTCATACTGTTCTGTAAAAGTGCGTATACATTAACGAGCTGTTCGGCGAACGCGCGTTCTCTGCTCATTGCATTTGTTGTTTCAACAAACCGATCCATAGGAAATCTGCAAACGTTCATTAAGTATTCAGTTTAGTCATGTCTCTGACGTGCGAACAGAGCTACGTACCTACTTTTAGTGATGGCAAAAGGAAAAAAAAGAAAAAACGAGGTTGGTGTACTCTGACTGCTTTTACTTTGCATTTCACGCATTGGTAGGAAGAAAGCAAAATAATAACCTTTTTAACTTATATATCCCAATCTCTACTGCTATTGTCTCCCAGGCATCTACTTTTTTTCAAGTGGTCTTTGTGTCGATAGCATCGATAAGCTTAATTAGATTTTATTCTGAACACTTCCTTAAGTACGATTTTCATAAAAATAAAACGAAAACGCGCAAAAAACAACTTCTCTTCGTGCAGTATCAATTAGAACTACGAACCTACCAAGCGAGGCGTTGGAAAACCGATAGGAGATAGATCGAGGAGCGCCATTTGTGCGCGGAGCACGCGCTACTTGATAATCAGTACCATCTATGCCGCTGTTTGCCGATTCGATGTATACGCGACCGTTGGCACGTGCCAATATGCCAGCCGTATGCCAATGAAAATCGCTGAAGTGTCTGTCTCCAAAGGAAGCAAATGAGAACGGAGACGTGCCAACAACTGGTCCCTCGCGGCTTCAGGTAGGATTCAGACTGTCAGTTAGCACGTGCTTTCAAATAGAGTGGACGAATGAGTTATTAATTTGATAAATCTACACCGGGATCGTCCTGTTCTGTGAACATTGTGCGACTAAACGTTTTAGACGTACAGTCGCTGGCTTTTCCAATTGACAGTGCCAACGGCATAATGTGGACGCGCGTTAATGTATATGCACTTTATTATCTGAGTCCCGAATATAGTTACCAACGTAACAGAATTCGTAATTTAAATAGTACCTTGTAGTTTATTATCTAAAATTATCTTTATATTATAATTTTGTTATTGTATAAGGTATATATGAGTGTTGACGATTCATATTTTTACAGTTTGGGTCTGCACACTACAAGTCATTATGCAATTATTTCTAGCGTGTGTTACTGCTAAAAACATGTTTATTCAGAAGTTGACTTGTACCATTAAATATTTGTTTTGGGTTAAACAAAAACTGATTATGATGTGTTTATCAACAATTTAATGCTTATAAATATACACGACTTAAGATTGTTTTGTTGAGTTTTATAATTAAAAGTTGAAGGAGTTTCTCTAATATAATTATTATTAATTTAATAATATAATATCTACAGTATAATCGATGGTTAATTCATGGAGGCTGGTTAAGGAGAACAAAAACTCATATGGAAAAATTGACCTATTCCAAGTAGGTACGTCATCGGACTACCTTCGCACTAAATTGTAATACAATTGCTTTTTCACTCTTTTAAATTATAGTATCCAACTAATACACTTCAGTATACAAATTTACCAAAACCAATTAACTTTCGTTCTCGATTTATATACAACAAAAAATGCTATTTCCATTCATCTTTCTGAAGGTTGTCCTCAATAAGCTGACAACATGGCGCGGTATGACGCTCTACTGACAAAACCTGTTCTCACAAACGTCTATCTAAACAGTTTAATTGATTTTCCAACGCGCCGATGAAAATCCAGTACCATCTAATCTTAGTTTTCATAAATGATATTTGTAAAATTGTAAACATTACTTATGTTGATGATTAATAAAAACTAAAAGTACAGTTGGCGAAAGCAAACGTGAGCCTTGGTGGGCGTGTTCATGTCGCTGTAGTTGTATTTTTGTAGTAACAATTCTATATTTTGCATCGATAACCAAATATCGATACCATAAATGTCAACTGTTATAGATATGTAAACAAAATCAAACTTGCTAAAAATGTAACCCTAAATATTAATAAAAAAATGTATATTGGACCAAAACTTAAACTACCGTTTGCTCTAAATGTCTATATTTTCAAATTACATGACTGTATTAATGTCATGAAAAAGAAGGGTCAAGTTTTTATGGAAAGCAACAAAATATGAACTGGTTATATTCCAGTGTTGTCGATGCAAAAATGAAAATTACTCGAAATTACTATTCAAATTATCAGAATTTGTCAAAATTACCAAAAGGACACATTGGTTATCTAAATAAAGTCTTCGGCCCCAGTCAATATGGAAAATCCCCAAAAACAATAGCAATTTTATATATCCTTTCTACAAAATATTCGAAAAACTATTGGATCCAAATTAGTGAAATTGTCTAAAAATCGGATAATCATCCTCGCATTGACAACACTGATACAAAATGAATAAAATGATGTATGTTGATGAAATCACTCGGTCATATTATTTCGATTATATTTAACAATTATATACTAATGGACAATCGTTAACGCTCTTGATTGGCTGCTTGCGATGACCTTATTTTAGTTCGCATATTTTCCAGGGCTCATGTTTGGTTCTGACAACTGTAGAAAAGATGTAGATTTTATTTGATGGACTATTTATTCACCTGTTGTAACAATAGTTATAACTTCTGAAGTAAAAAACTATCTAATAGGGTCAAAATTTGCATAATTCTGACAACTGTAGAAACTAGAAAGATTGAAATTGTTTAAAATAAAAATTTGAATGTAACTAACCAAACCAACTAAAACAGTGGTTGGGTATAAAATGTTTCTAAAATAAAATAAAAAATGATTTGATTTAGTTGATTTTTAAGAAATATAAATTGAATCGTTGAATATGAAGATTGTTTAACAGAAAAAGATTAATATTAAAATATTATATAGTAGTATGGTGCGAGGAATTTTATATTTTCTGTCAAACACTTTATGTTTGATATTGAATTGTCCTCCAATTCTTATCTGTAATTTTCTTCCGCAAACATTGAAAAAGTGGAGTCATCCCCTTTATTTACAGTTTCCTTCAAATAAAATGTCATTTTAGTAAAGCGTGTTATTAAACCATCCAAAGAAGTAGAGGTTTATCGTTTTAAATTTTTGGTTTAAGTTTATTTTGTTAAACCACCTATTCGGGATTCCTTATCATGAACAGGTCAATTTTTTTCTGGCATAGTCAATGACACCTGTGATTTCGTGTGAGTTCTCCTTTTTGCAGCAATTTCACTTTTTTGTAATAGTTTCTCTCCATTTTTATTTATTGACAATCGAGGCGAAAGAAAAATGATTCATGATGGCTTGAATTATGGATTCTTTAACTATTGTTTAAGATACTTATTGTTAGTATTTAGTGATAATCATAGGCGTGCGCAGACTATTTTATTGGGGGGGCCAAATATCAAATCGGAATCTTTTGATGAAAAAACAAAGAGCCGTGCCCGCCGAAACATTGCTTTTGCATATTGCCAACCTTCAATTTTTCGCAATTCATTTTAAGAATAAAAAACTGCTTCCTCGTATCATTGAAAGAACGTTAAAATTTGAAAATGATAAAATGTTTTTAATAGATTGATATTTTGAGGAATTGGGGCGGACCGATTAGGGTGGGCCATGGCCCACACTGCCCCTCCTGTAGGCACGCCTATGGTGATAATATAAGTAATTTATCTTACAATCAAGTATATTATATTGTTTTGAGAATGTTTTATAATATTTCATGAAATCGTACATTTGTTATATTGTTTAATATTTAATTAAATCCTATATACACAATCTTAATTTTTTAACTGTATATTTTTCTTGTGAAAGCGAGGAATAAAACTTTATCAAATGAAAATATCATTGTTTTATAATCAGAAATATTGTCTTTGATTTATTTCTAGTTGTATAGTTTTGACGCATATTGTTTAGTTTGCAAGCTAATGAAAATTGTGAAAATCAAGCACATTTTATAATATAAACTAAAACAAAATTTAAAACAATCACCATCGCATCTTGAAACGTATATATTGGTAAATATTTGGTTACATCGTTGATGTTACATTCCACAAATGCATCACTTGCTAGAAATTTTTTTTAAATTATTTTTATAAATAAATAAATATCCGTTAACTTCTAGTTTTAATTATGCACACTTGACCCTGACCAATGTAATAAAGTAACGATCCCCGTTAAAACATTCTGTTCAATAATATTTTGCTTTTTGCTTACTAATTTTCTCTTATCGACCTTCATTATTAATATTTGAGATATTTTTAGTGACATTTAAATTTACATTACAAACTAAAGGTGATTTATACAAACAGTCGAAACGATCAGTTTTTTCACAATATTTGGTCTTCTGGTGTCTCTATTTTTTGTGTTTTAGAGACTACTAGTAAATGTGTATTTTTATCCTTAAATAATTCTGACAAAAAAGTTGGAATTTATTCTTAAAAGTTATCATTCCTCAAATTATTTATTATCTTGCTGCCAAGGTCGATTCTAGAGTGTCGGCAGGCTATGTGCAAGCAGACTTGGGTAGTATTCGAATACTCAGTATTTGAATCCTATTCAGAATACATTTGGCTGGTATTCGACTGAATACTTTTTTTGTCGGTATTCTGGATTCTGAATACCATTTTTGAATCCCAGTATTCGAATACAAAAATTCAACTTAACCTTTTGCAATATCTTGAAGATAAAAGAGTAGCTTTGGAGATGCTGAATGATTACCCTTTAGTTAAACAAATATTTTTTAGGTATAACTCCATATCATCATCTTCTGCTTCAGAAGAACGATTGTTTTCTTTTGCGGGTATAATAAATACGCCAAAGCGTCAAAATTTGGGTGACGAACTTTTTGAAATGTTGTTTTTGTTGAAGGCGAACGGGATAGGAGACACTTGACTTTTCTCTTTATATATAATTCCCTGTGCGTCGTCATATGATATTGTTTGGTTCCTATTTTTTTATTTAAATGAAAAGAATTTTATTCATCATTCAAGTTTTTATTTATGTTTCTGTTACCTATAAACTATAAACCAAAGGATTTTATTTTAAGTTTTATTTATTTTGTAGTAAGGCATTTCTAATTTTGCTATATATTTTTATCATTTCAAGCAAGTGAATAAAAATTGAGTTTAAAGTGCGCATATATTTCTTTTTAGTTGGAATATTCGGAAAGTATTCCTATTTAAATGAATCCAGGTATTCAAATACAGCGTTATTCGAATACTTTTTTTTTTCTTTGTATTCGAATCTTGAGTATTCGAATACAATTTAGAATAAAATATTCAGGATTCGGATTCGAATACCAAATTTCTGTATTCGACCCAAGTCTGTGTGCAAGTAAAATTTTTGAAATTTGCTTATTTTTATGGGACCATGTTCTACCAATAAATCAACTTATTTTTTATTAAATTGTTAGGCCAAGTACTTGGGTCATTCAGTGCTATTCAATTAGATCCCTCTCTTCCTCACATTCAGCTTCACTGGAAATGGACTGATTAATAATGTTGATGATCATCTTGCCATTTCATCGAGTGTGACATCTATTGGTTTAGTTGAATCGTCATTGATACTAGTGGATGTGTATAGTTGAGAACAATCAAAGCTTCATTTTTATTCAAACCTTGTTACAGTGTTTCACATACTTTTTCAACGTTCCCGCTTTTTTAAAGATCTCTTTTATTCTTCCCTTCTTTAAAGAAAGCATTTGACTCTCTTTTAGTGTCTCAGAATCTGAAAGATATCTAGAAGAAACTTCCAGCGATATTGAAATTTAAGAAGTATAATTTTTTTTTTTGGCTTGCTTTGTTGAGAAAGCAGATTATATAAAATAAAAATTTTCTTAGCTATCATTAAGGTGTGGGTAAAAATGAAACCACCAGGGCCCCGATCATGTCACTCCTGTGGGAAATATGGCGGCTTACCCATGGGATTCAGCACTTTTACGTATGTCTTTTATTACTTAAATGTTATTTTACACTTAACCTCAAAATTATAATCAATGACATATGTTAAGAATTGTTTTCAAAATATGACAACTGAACTGTCAAAAGTAACAGATAAAATTTATGTCGACCTTAGATAAGAAATACGTTAATTCCGTCTCATCCATTTCATGAATGAGAGAGCAAGCTGGACAATGCATGACGTAACGGCAAAGGATGGTTGAACAAACTCTAACATCTTATACTATATAAAATAGAGGAGACAACTTTTTGAATCAATTGGAGTTAGAGAATAGGCTTGACAGAGACTATTGATGAAACTGTTTTTTCACTACTATCTGTGTAGTTGATTTCTTTTAGCCAAATGATAAGTTGAATTTCTCTATTAGTGGTTAATTTTTTCTATTACCAACCTTGGTCAATAAAGGACAAATTCAAATTTTTTGAGAATCCAGGGTTAGTAGTTTAACAAAAACTTGTGCAACATAATTTTGTTTACCCAGGAGATTGTCTGCTTCAAATTACCACCGAATAACTAACAAGATGAAATTATTTGAATAAAAATGCCATTAGTTTAAAATTCGCGCTCAACCAAAAATGACCGATGACTAAATAGTACGTTCACAATCTATGGATTAGGTAATGAACGAAAACAGACAGTGTACTTGTGAACAGTGTAGTGTAGAGTGTGAAAAATATATTAAAGTTTATATGAACGCTTACTTTGTACCAAAGTGTTGTGTTGGGAGCGCAATACCCTGCATCGTTTTTTCTTTAATTTCGCATGTGTTCAAAGTAAAACCGTAAAACATAATACACGTTTTGTAAAATTTTTGGATGTGGTCGTTGGTTTCGTTGCACCTAATTTTGGTGATTATAATCTATAAGAATAATGGTATTTTATTGTGTGTTTAAATTGTTATAACAACAATAAATAAGTTCATATGCACCGTTTTCCCATTAAAGATCCTTTGGTAAGTAATATTTTAACATTGACTTAGTGTAAAAAGGGTATAAAATCGCCAATTGCGTCTTAGAATATTAAAAGAATACCACACACGACCGTGAAACTTTCAATAAAAGAATTTAATTCATCACGTGCTTCGAGTTGTGTGCGTATTTTGTAGTAGATTTATTTTCTTACGTCTTTAGTACGGGTCCCTCTTTTATTCGCAGATGTTCCTTTCTTTCAAGGAGCAGCTGCTGACCCCTTGCATAAAACAGGAACGTCTTTGTGTGTGCCCCATATTTCATGCGCGTGGCTTCTTTCCTCGTTCTTTTGTTGTCGGTTACCCAAGACACCTTTCACTTTCTTATTTGACAAGCAGTGGGGTACAGTTTTTGTAAATTTATATTGTATAAAAATGCAAAATTGTTCAAATATAATGCGTAGTGTACATTTTTAACTAATATTTTTTTAGTAGACAGCGCCAGGTTCTTTTACCATTTGAACCATGCATATGAACAACAAAAATAATTGAAAACAGTGCGCATGTCCGGTTGGTTCGTTACTTTCTTGATTTATGTTGCATGAACAGCTGAATATTCCTAGTTTAAATTTAATTTATTTAATATTGAATTAGTTATAAGTTGGAGTTGCATGAATCTACTTTAAGAATCCGGCACATGGAGATATCTAATATGCAAATTGCAATACCATACTAGCTATGAACTAAAAACGATATTTTCAAAGACAGTTATAACATTTTTTGTAAAATAATAATTTGACAAATGTTTCATAACATTTCTGATGCCTGATATGACACTTAAGATGAAATAGGAAGATACCTTATAAATCTAAAGGAACTTGATTCTTAATAGTTTGTTATTAACGAGAAAATATCACATTAATGATGTGAAACCAGAAAATAGGATGGAAGCTCGACCAATATACAAAATGACAAATGATGTGGCCTATTAGCGATGAGCACGGAGGAAAATGGTACCAATAAAAAGATGGAAATTTTGACATAAGAGGCAAAATTGAGAAGGAATATTTTCATTTAAATAAAGTTTGTCCAAAATCAATTGCTAATCTATGTATTCTTCGCTACCCTTTTGGATTTTGCCGATTGTTACAACTTATTATATTACATTCATCCATAAAAACGGGGCTTTGTCAAATTGTTTTTGAAATAAAAATAAATTAAATTAATTGCAATAGACAAGAAATGCTAATTTTTTAGAAAATTAAATAGTAAATAGGTAGTCAGGTAAAGAATGTTCAAAATAAATTGTAGCTAACGCAAGTTCGTCTCTCTTGCCAGAATATTTTTTATCAAAGGAAAAAGTCGACAAGGGAGATGAGCATGTGCCTTAACTTCCGCAGTACAGTAAACGCTCAAATCTCAATACAAGTATGTTTAATTGAAAGCTTACTGATATTTTTTCACCCTTGCTATGAATGTAAATGTCACAGAATTTAATAAAGTGATATTTTTTAATACGCGCATGTTTTTCAATAATTTGTTATAAACATTTAAGACAACTTAATGTACTTTTTTAGTTTAAGGAGGGGAGCATGACGTCTCGACAAACTTTACCTACTACTGAATTTGAGTACGCTACTGACTTTCGAAATGGAAATTTTTTCTTCTCTTTATGTCGTTTGTGTACCGTTAATATTGTAAATTCAATAATGTTTTATTTATGCAGTATTTATAAGTTTTATAAATCAAAAAATTCATATATAGGTACCTATAACTTAATAGAAAAGTACCTAAGTTCTATAAAAAATTGACAATATTGTAAACAATATTTTTTCTACCAGCGTGCGAAAAGTCCACTTTTCCGCAATCTTTTTAGTGCTGAAAGATTCGCTTTTCCGCACTAGTGAGTAAAAGTAAATTTTTCAAGTTTTTGGGGAGTATACTGACATTTGAATATCTAAAATATATACTAATATGATTGTAGCTTTGAAGCTCTATCATTTAATTTTTAGCCGCTGTTTTTCCCAATAATTCCATTTTTTTTCTATGATACGTTTTAAACGAAATATGACCATTTTAAATTTAATATTTAGCTTTATTGTCCTTAAATTGCCTGTTTTAACCTGAAATATTTGTAGGTGAATTGAATCCTTGAGGCTGCAATTAGATATCGTCAGAAGCCATTGCTTTTCCAGAATATTCGGTTTTCTTTAGTAAAACGGTGCCGACTGTGTATTCAAGAAAATGGGGGCCATTTCGAACATATAATAAAAACTACACATTTGTAAATAAATAAGATTCAATCAAAAATTTGGGACCCTCGAAAAACTTGAAAATTCATTGACTTTAATTTTTGTTACTCAAAATTTTTTAAGCATAATGAAAAATAGGCCGTATCTCGATAAAAACTGATAATTGTAAAAAGTACTAGGGGGCAAAAAAGTTTCAAAAATAATGTGTTTGAATAATGGTGCCACAATAAGCGTTAAATTGTAAGGTATACAAACATTTTTGGGGGGTTTAGGGGATCTCAACTCCCATAAATTTTTAACGGGGTGCAATAATTCCTTATTTTTTTTAAGATGCTCTAATCATAAGAAAGCCACTTGTCAACTTTCATTATATAATATGTCGAACAACTGTCGAAATATTTGAAAAAATAATTTTCATTTAGTAACTTCGAAGGGTTGTAACTTTTTCCGCATGCACATTTGTACTAGGGTAACTTGGGTTGGATCGAGTTATTTTTAGCCTCTGAATATGTGGTATGATTTATGACCTGCCTTTTTGTTACACCCTGTATACAGGGTGTTTCAAAAAAAGGTAACACCGTCTCTAGGATAGGTAAAAAACAGAAAAATAATTGGGGTTGGCTTAGTGAAATTTTTTTCTAACGCCATCCGTTTTCAAGATAAAGGGCGTTGAAGAAAATGAAAAATTACACATTTCTTACGATTTTGCCGAAACTACTGGCACCATTGCAATGAAATTTTATACGAATATGTTTTGGAAGCTGATATATCCCATGAATTTGTTTTTATATCTAACTCTCATAGAGGGCGCTAGTTACACGATTCATACAACGTATTATTCAACATAACTTTTTTAAGGGTAGAATTATTACTCAAAACTCCAAGTGAACATAAACATCGTTTAATTTTACACCAAAAAGGTACTCTTGGTAAAACTCGATTTTATGTACCGTTTTCGGAATATTTTGATTTGAAAATTATGAAGTAATAGTCGCTCCTGGTATAAACTAATGATAAAGTTCGCTTTTCTCTAAGTTTGCCATGTAAAATTGACATTTATTGATTGTTATGAGAATAAGTCAACAATAAATAGAGTTTTGAAACCTTGTTATTTGTAAAATTAGATATTGTTAAACAAAATGTACTCAAATGTTGAATACACCGACATGTTATTAACTTTAGGCGAGTGTTTAGGAAACTCTAGTGCAGCTTTTACGCGTTATGCAGAAAAGTTTCCTAGAAGAAACTTACCAAGTAAAAAAACATTTAGAGCAGTTGAACGACGTTGTCGAGAAACTGGGAATGTAAGACCAAAGAAAATAAATTCAGGTAGACCAAGAACAACAAGAACAATTAATAAAGAAAATATTATTTTAAATTTAGTTGATCAAAATCCAACATTATGTGTAAGGAATATGGCAAGACAAACAAATACATCTTCTTCAACTACTTGGCGGATACTTAAAGAGCAGCAGCTACATCCTTACCATTACAGACAAGTTCAAGAACTCTTGCCGGACGATCTACCGGTTAGAGTCGATTTTTGTGAAACATTGCGAGAAAGGACAGCCCTCAATCCAAATTTTTTAAAATGTGTTCTTTTTACGGACGAGGCCACCTTTACGCGACAAGGTATGTTTAACTCCCATAACGCACACTACTGGTGTGATGAGAATCCACAAGCCAAAAGGGTATCACATTACCAAAACTCATTTAAAGTTAATGTTTGGGCAGCAACTTTAGGTAACAGATTAATAGGTTTTCATATTCTACCTGGAAATTTAAGTGGTGATATGTACCTTGATTTTTTAAATAATCACTTATTTGAGATATTAGAAGATTTATCGATAAATGAGCGAACATCATTATTTTTTATGCATGATGGAGCTCCACCGCACTTTGATAGAAGGTGTCGTAATTGGTTGAGTAACAATTTTCGGAATCGATGGATTGGTAGAGGTGCAGAAGCTCCGATTCATTGGCCTCCTCGGTCATGCGATTTTAATCCTTTGGACTACACAGTCTGGTCGTATATTAAGGAAAAAGTCTATGCTACAGAGGTAAATTCTCGTCAAGAATTAATAGACAGAATTAAACGTCACTTTAATGACATCATAGATGATCCCCAACCGTTAAGAAGATTAATGGATTCTTTAGAAAAAAGGATAGACTTGTGTATTCGGTATTCGTGAAAACGGAGGACATTTTGAACATTTACTCTAATTGAATTTTATGTTATGTTCTTTGTCTTTATTTTAATTTTCTTATTGTAAGTTTTTTTAATTAATAAATTTATCATTAACTTATACGAGGAGCGGTTATTACTTCATAATTTTCAAATCAAAATATTCCGAAAACGGTACATAATATCGAGTTTTACCAAGAGTACCTTTTTGGTGTAGAATTAAACGATGTTTATGTTCACTTGGAGTTTTGACTAATAATTCTACCCTAAAAAAAGTTATGTTGAATAATACGTTGTATGAATCGTGTAACTAGCGCCCTCTATGAGAGTTAGTTATAAAAACAAATTCATGGGATATATCAGCTTCCAAAACATATTCGTATAAAATTTCATTACAATGGTGCCAGTAGTTTCGGCAAAATCGTAAGAAATGTGTAATTTTTTATTTTCTTCAACGCCCTTTATCTTGAAAACGGATGGCGTTAGAAAAAAATTTTACTAAGCAAACCCCAATTATTTTTCAGTTTTTTACCTATCCTAGAGACGGTGTTACCTTTTTTTGAAACACCCTGTATACAGTAAAAATTTACACTTTTGTGTCTCTAACTATTCAATTTTTTTAATAGTGGGTTATTTATTGTTCATAACTAATCACGAGCTACCACGCAACCAAACTTGTATTAACGAGCAATCAACAATTTGCAAAAAGTTTCAGGTCGATTTTGGCATTTTCGAATTATTTTTCGATATCATGAAAATTTTTTACTTCATTGATTGGATTAAAATTGGAGCAATAAAATTACTAAAAAGGCCTGCCTATTACCCTACTGACTTTCGAAATGGAAATTTGTCGAAATTTGTCTGCTCTTCATGTCGTTTGTGTACATACTTGAGATATATTGGACGTTTTATTTGCCAAACATTATTGACCCTACCTTGACACCTTTCCTAAACACCTTATAGAAAAAAATTAATTATGGAAAAATCATCTAGTGTTGTTATCAGTTAAGGTAATTAAAATTTTCACTTACCGTGAACCTACACCTATTCACTAACACAATAAAACACTAAAAAAATGATAAGAAATGAAAGTACCTATTTACATCTAAAAAAATTACTAAATTATACAGGATGTTTGAATGATGCTTAATGTTACCGGGTATAGTATTTTAGGCCTTAGAATTAAGTAAAAAAATAAAAATATGGTTGTAAAAAAATTAAGATATCAACATTTTTGAACTTGAACTTTTTATCATTTTTTTAACATCCCTGTATACAAAAAAGAAGTTTTCGACATTGGAATTGAACATGTTCACACAGAATTTTCAATATGCATGTCTGCACCTGTCAATATTTCATTAAAAAAATTAATTATAAATTTTAAATATATATATAAAGTATTCTACACAAAAATTATATTATATTTAAAATAACAAAGTTGTCGTTTACTTTCGGTATAACCGGAAGCGACATGACAAAATATTATTTGTTTTCCATCTATGCCAATTTTTATATAAATCGTGTGAGTAGTTTCCAATAGGTATATAGTGTTAGCTCGTGAAACAGAATGTAAAGGAAGACCTAAAGAATATGGTATATATAACCTTTCTAAAAAAAATGGAAATATACAAGTAGATTACATTATCAATATCAATGTGTCCGAAAATATTTATATAGTTTTCGTTGATAAAATGTTCTTGCCGTTCCAATGATACTAAAGTAAATATACATAAAAATAACTTACCCTATTTGTTGTTCAAACGCCGAAAAACCTGTAACGATAAAAAATACCTTAATAAATAAAAAGTATCATTTCAAAATATTAAACAAATTAACAAAAAAACAATACATCAAACATTTAAAACATCCGTCAAGCTTCACTTATTATTGTAAAATTAATATTCAATTTTTTATATGAGAATTTTTTTACATGTTATCTGTATAGACAAAAGGATGGAAAAACTATACTTATACTATACTTATACCGGGTGGTGAATGGTCGGACGCACCATAGGAAATCCAATGGAAAATCATAAACTCTTAAATTCCTGCTTCCCAAATCATTTTAGGTGAAAACTCAATAGGAACTTTTCTTTAAAGAATTAAATACTGCATCAGATGAGACTATTAAAAATATTTTTCAGTTTTTGGTAGTTGAAAAAATTGACCAATTTATTTACCATTCTTGTACAGCATCAAGACAGCAATGATATGTCAGGATGACGTTACCTTTGAAAGCTATTATCAAGATTGTCATTCTATTATTCAATTAGTGACAACAATAAACGTAAAAAATGTCGTACACCGTTTCAGAACGAGTAGAAATTGTAAAAATGTTTTATTCCGGCAATAGTACGCGCACGGTAAGTGCTTTATTTAGCGCGAAATATCCAAACCGCCCGATTCCAAGCCATACTACAATTGGAAGAATAATCAAAAAATTTGAAAACACTGGCACATTGCTTCCTTTATGCAAGTGTAACAAAAATGACCAAAACATTCAAATAAATGTGTTTGAAAATGAAAATACCACAAATGTATTATCTGCAGTTATTGAAAATCCCAGAATAAGTTCTCGAGAAATCGCACAGCAGTTCGACATGCATAATTCAACTGCATTAAAAATATTAAAAAAGAATAACTTCCATTCTTATAAAGTTCAATGTCATCAAGAGTTGCTTGACGGAGATTATGAGAGAAGAGCAGAGTTTTGTTATGAGATGCTGGAGAGGGCGAATGCAGACCGACAATTTTTAAAAAGTGTTTGTTTTACAGACGAGTGTACGTTTACGTTAAACAATGAACCCAACGTGCAAAACTGAACTGAATTTGGTCAACTAAAAGGCCTGAAATTGTTGTGGAAACTCGTACTCAATATCACCAAAAAATCAATGTTTGTACAGGAATACTGGGGCATCATCTTATTGGACCTTTTTTCTACGAGGAAAATCTAGACTCAGGAAGGTTTTTGGATTTGCTTCAACAAGAAATTTTACCAGCACTCGCAGAAGTAGCTCCCGAAGAAGAAGAAATTTGGTTTCAAATGGACGGTTGTCCTGCTCACAACAGCCGTGAAGTGAAAGAATTTGTCAATAATTGTTTTAATAACTGTGTGATAGGACCAAATTGTCTTATTAAATGGCCCCCAAGATCTGGAGATCTTGCCCCAAATGACTTTTATCTCTGGGGAGATGTAAAATCCAAAATTTACGGCACGGTGAGGTTTCCAGATTTAGAGGCATTAAAGACAGGCATCCGAGAAGAATGTGCAAAAATAACGCCTCGCATTCTAGCAAATGTTCGACGAGAGTTTTATGATAGATTAGGATATTGTTTAGCCCAAAACGGTGGTTTATTTGAGCATTTATTGTAATTTATTTAGCGTTTGTATTTATTTAACAATAAATAACTTTGTTTTCTATTTTTTTGACTATTTGAAT
>CAJUYG010004917.1:0-15283 GCA_910591675.1 Galerucella calmariensis | reverse complement strand
TACGATGCCATTTATGTGAAAATGAAGAATCGCCTATTGTGCTATTTCAAAACCAAAAGCTGTTTTTCATGGTTGTTTCATCAAATCCACTAATTTACAAGTTATAAACTGCATAGGGCCAGCAATAAAAAAGGAAATTCCGGTTTTTTTTGGACAACCCTATATATTATTACTTTGCAGAAATCAATTTAGAAATTTTCTTTGCCGAATATTTTTATTTTGTTATCATTCTAGTATTTTTTCCAGCTCTCACTTATGCGTTCATCTTGATTATATAATTTTATTTTCCCACTAAACTATAAGTTGTTAATTAAATGCCAATTTTCAGTTCCATAATAATACTTATTATAACACTGGTTTTCGTTATAAAACTGAAAAATTGACCCATAGAAATCTAGATATTCAAATACCCATGTAGGCAGACCCAATATTTTCTGTAGAATGTTTGACAGTGTTTTATGACAGCTTAAATCTTTTACGTCAGTTTTTAAAAGAAATGTCGAGCACTAGACCAAAAAACTTAAAAACCAAGGTGAATACATATTTAAACTTATTAATTTTTGTTCACAATAATTTATTACTAATTTTGTAACAGTATCATACCTATACACTTTCTGCTATCAGCTCAACAATGTGGTCCCGAGCACAGTTGGGAAAGGCGCCGCATAAGTTTGTTTCCGGTCTGTACGTGCTGGGCTCGAATACCGGGTGGTAAGTTCTTTTTTTATATTTAAAAACAAAATTATAATTATAATATAATTATATATAATATATAATTATAATTATATAAAAAATAGTGTATGAAACTCTCATATACTGGTTATTACATGATCGTTGCATAATATACTATTAAGTAACTAGTTATGAAAAAAGCGATAGTGTTCAACAAGCGTAATATTTGCCAACCCGAGCGCTAGCGAGTTTTGCAAATTACGCGAGTTGAACAATGTCGCTCTCTTCATAACGTGTTTACGTACAACGTTTTATCCAATTCCGCGCTTTTATAATATTCAATACAATCTTCTATTACAATGGTCGCATTAAAGTGAATTCAAATGGTGTTAGAAGTATTTTTACTTTGAAGTATTCACCAGAAAATTGACCTACTTTAAATGAAAATTTTTTGACAATTCCAAGAACCAATCAAATTTCTTCATTTTATATCATATGAACAATCTCAGCCAATCATGTCAACATTACACTGAAAACAGACCATGGGCTGTTTTCACGCTGCTATGGACACATACCTATTGATTTATTTCGATTTTGAAGTTTCAAATATTTAATATTTGGAAATGTCACGATTTGGTTGTCATTCTATGATTGATAAAAACTTTTCTATCCGAATAACCTTAGGACATCGATAAATGCTCAAAAATTTTATGACAGATTTCGAAAGCTTGTTGCTTGGAAACAGACCGACGCCGTAGGCGGAGGTCTGTTGCCTACAACATTTTCCAACAATTATCAATGTCCTTGGGTTATTACTACTGATAACTGTGTCCAATAATGTTGTTTTCAATGTTTATAAATCGATGTCGTTTCCATTGAATATTTATGTTGCTTGAAAATCACTTATTGCATTAAAACAAAAATATATACAAACCGCAATATTCAATACGAGTCTCTGAATTGATTTTTCCAATTCCAGTGCTAGAATTTTTAAGTTCAGCAAATACCTGTCGAATGCTTTATAGTGTACTGTATCATGACAAAATTGGAAAAATCAAATGAACCGTGTGAACACTATAGCGAATTGAAATTTATGGTCGATTTCAATAATCACCTTATACATTATGATAGAGGAGGAGTTGACACTTTTTAGTAGCCACATGATATCATCCCTGAGGCATTCTACATACGTTATGAGTAATAGTATATTGAGTATTAAGAACGGTGAGGGTTGTTTACCGGCCGACAGCAATGTTTGGAGGCTGAGCGTAGCGAAGCATCCAATTTTGCTGGAGACCGGTATCACCCTTAACGTTCGAGATGCTTATACCATTTTTTGCGCGATCGTATTGAAAAAATTTCGAATAAAATAATTTGAATTTCTTCGAAATTAACGGAATGTCAAAATTGACATTTATACTTCTCGATCAGTTTGAAATTGTTTTTGCTATTATTACTTTTTTGCGCGATCGATCTTTTTTGTTCATTTACAGTATCGGTTGTCATGGACGATAGCTTGTGTTTACTGGTTTCTAGGTCTGACACATCGGTAAATGATTTACTTATCGTTCACACGTCGGTAAGTAATTTACTTAGCCCTTCATATATTTAAGTGGTGCTGAATAATATATCACTTCATTCATTACACAAAAGGAACAAACAAAAATTAGAAGCATTATATTTTTTTGATGAACAGAATCGAACAGAACAATATAAAAAGTAATAAATAGCGAAAAAACAATTTCACCAAAATGCTATATATAATTATATTTTAAACTGATCGAGAAGTATAAATGTCACTTTTGACATCTCGTTCATTCCGAAGAAATTTGAATTATTTTAATTATTTCATTCGAGGCTTATTTCAATACGATCGCGCAAAAAATGGTATAAGCATTTCGAACGTTAAGGGTAATACCGGTCTCCAGCAAAATTGGAGGATTCGCTACGCTCAGCTTCCAAACATTGCTGTCGACCGGTAAACAACCCTCACCGTTCTTGATACTTGATATACTATTCACATTGTTATGTTCGGCTTTGTTCATTAAAAAAATATAAATCTTATTTTTTTTGTTCCTTTTGTGTATTGAATGAAGTAATATATTATTCAGGACCACTTAAATGTATGTAGGACTAAGACGTCGGTAAGTAATTCACTTACCGACGTCTGAACGGTAAGTAAATCACTTACCGACGTGTTAGAATTAGAAACCAGTAAACACAACCTACCGTCCTGACAACCGATGCTGTAAATAAACAAAAAAGATCGATCGCGCAAAAAGTTCGTTATGTCCATATACTATATATTGGACTGAAATTTTTCAGCCTACCTACCTACTTACGTAACTTATTTTTTAAATAAAATACTTTTTATCGATTAGACAGACGCCCGGTTGAGGTTGTCCTATCCGATTTTGACGCTATTACTTGAACATGCAAGGCATTCTGGTGAAAGTTGATATCAACAAATCTGAACTAAGTACTGTATTTTATTATTCCCATGAACGATAACGAAACTGCTTTCCAAGAAATGTGATGGAAAATAATTTGAAATAACCTCTCAGGCTGCATTGTCTACTTTCCTATGTGGGACTTGAACAGAATATAATAATTCTCATATATTTAAATATTATGAAATTGTGGATAATAATGTAAATCGGGCTTTTGAATAGCTTATGCTCAATACGTACATCAATGAACTTATATATGCAATTTTGGATGTTCTAGAACTAAGATTTTCATGCTTAACCCATTCTCCGGTTGAATTGCAAGAGGAATTCGTAACTGGACCACATTAAATTACCTAATACCAACCCTGCGAGTTTGGGAGTTGGCCGGTTAAATCGGAATGGCATTACCTGGGACTACAATGGAGTTTGTGAACAACTTTCGATGTGTTCGCAAGTCAATGGTTTCAGTAATGTAACAATTGGGGTGGAGAGGGAGTTTCAGAAGTTCCGGAATTGTAGGGTAAAGGGCAAGAGGGTGATATTGTTAGAGATATATTGAGGGAGTTTGGTTTAGAGGAAAATAAGTGGGAAATTTGTATAATTGGGTTTTGATTGGAGGGTTTGTTAAAAGCGTTTCGAGTTTTAGGAAGTTATTGTCAATTGTTTTAACGCCCTTCTGCTTTTGATATTTTGAATGGAGGGAACTTTCGATGGAAGTGTTTGAGAAAAATTTAGGGCACAATAGGAAACAAAGTTTATCATTATGCTAGAAAGCTTTACAATGTACAAGTGATGGATACACCTTGGATATATATCATATAATGACATCGCAAATGTTCACTCACCAAAAAACGGTTAATGGGAAAAAATTTAATTTCTAATCGGACAAGTTTTCTTCATATGTTCTTTTGAGTTTACTAGTCCCGTTGTACGTCCAATCCGCATACTATTTGTACTTTTTACAACTAGCGTCACATTATTGTGTTTTTCAATTATTAATACTGTAGGTACTTTTTGCTAGGTGGGTTTCGTGGTGACCTGTATTGGGACTCTGCACACTATAGAATTCTACCGATCGCTTTCTGCAGTATTATTACTACTATTATTTCAGTCAACAATAGTCGAAAGTCTCACTCTGTATACCATCTGTATACTGTCGACAAGTCTACTTTTATTTTTGACCTATGAATATTAATGGTAGTGAAGTTTTTATGAAGAGATAATGATTTTATTGCTTCTGAAACAATATTACAGCAAGGTACAATATAATTCTATATATATAAAAAAGTATTTTTAAAATGGGAAAGGTTAAGCGAATCTTAACAACTACATACAAAATATTATTCATTTAAGACAAATTGGCGTAATTTCAATATATTCCAAATGTATTCCGCAATTTTCCTAGCCTCAAAAATTGTGATTTTATTTAAGGCATGAAGCAGTGAGTTCACATTTTCAAGGCAAGGGATATTCCGTTTCATTGTTGTATAAATCTGACAATCAAACAGTAAGTGGAAAATAGTTTCCTTTTCATGAATATTACAATCAGTACAATCCAATTCAGGGTCCATAATGTATCCAATACCATTTAATGTAAATTTAATTTTAAAATGGTTAGACATACGCAATTGAGCAAGAGTGCGGGTAACCTGGATGGGTAATTTTAAAACCAGGTACGTGCTTGGTTCACAGGTGGTAGGAAAAGAAGAATACAAATACATGAAAGAATATCGAGACGCAATACTACTGACATCTGATACATGTAAATATCTATAATATTTGGACAACAAATCTTTCCTCTGCGATATAAAAGAAGGATGATTCAAATTGTTCCATATATGGTCACAGTCAATATCAACAAAGAACTTTTTCAACTGAACTATCCATTTATACTTCATATCTGCAGAGTTGACCAAACGCAGTTGTTATCTAAAACAGAGCTTAGGATAGCGATGATTATCCATTGTTAGTATTTTGTGTATCCAGTTGAGAGACATTTTAAAAATATTAAATGCAAACTTGACTCTTCCAGTCTCTAAACGGATTATAGCATCTGGAGTATTGAGAGGAACTAAAAGAACTATTTTCAGGAAATATAGCTGAACTCTTTCTAAAATATCCAAATATCTCACTCCCCAAACAGAAATACAATTAAACATGACACTGAGGGGCGAGTGACTCCAACAATTTGATTCTAGGTTGCCAAGTATCAATTTTTGTTTTAGCCATTATAGGTAAAAAAGGACCTATTGCCTGCTTACCTTTGTTGACACTTGATTGGGCCATTTTATCAAATAGACCTGATGAAGTGAAGACTACACCTAAATATGAATATTTATTGGTTGTAGGAATCAATTGGTTGTTGAAATAAAAATCAAGGTTTCCGGAAACCTCCTCTAGAAAATTGCATAATTTTTGTCTTCTGTAAATTGACAGTTAATTTATTAGCACTGGTATATTTTTCCGAAATTTTCAACTTTTTCACAACATCAATCTCAGAGTGTACCAAAATGACAAGGTCGTCAGCGTACATTAGTGACAATACATCATTTTGGTCATCAATATTTATACCTTGCGCGCCTTTGTCGTAAAAAAAGGTTTCAAAATCAGCTATAAACAGTGCAAACAATAAGGGGCTTAAAGGTTCTCCTTGTAAAACGCCTGTAGTCACTTCAAACGATTTAGTTAAGCCATCAGAACCCTTTATTTGCATAGTTGCATGCAGGTAAAGCATTTTTATCACACGGAGAATTTTTGTTGATATTCCCAGTTGAAATAATTTCTTCCACAAATCCGCATGATCAACGAAAATTGCAAACAGTTTCCGTTTTTTATGCCTTATATGAAAATTTATGACACTGCTCAAGGTAAAAACATTATCTTGACAGCCTCGGCCTGAACGAAAACCAGCTTGACACTCTGGCAGAATATTACATTCATCTGTCCATTGTGACAGTCTGTTTAGAATAAGGGAAGTGAATATTTTAGCGCAACAGTTAACCAGAGCTAATCCTCTGTAGTTTCCAGGATCATCTGTCGAACATCCCTTATGCAACATAGTTAATAAAATGTTAGACCAGGATTTCGGAATAATAGCAGAATCGAATATTGAATTGAATAAGGATGTTAAATAAATAATCCAGTTATTTGGAAGATTTTTAAAAAACTCGTAAGATATTCCATCGCATCCAGGAGACTTGTTATTTTTATAAACATTTATTGATTACTATAGAAATCTCATTTGAGTCGAAAGGAGTATCCAAAAAGGGGTGAGTGACATCCTGAAAACTAAGAATCATCGTTGTTCTCGGGGGATATATGTTTTGGTAAAAATTTTCCCAAATATGCACTGGAAGAGCTTTGCGATTGTATGTGTTACGAAACTGTTTGATTGTTTGCCAGAATTCCTTGGGATTATTCAAGTTAGATAGTTTCATAATAATTTCGGCTTCATATTTTTTTCGCCGCAATTGAATAGTACTTTTGTATTCTGCTTTTAAATTCATGTATGCTTGTTTCGTATTTTGAGAAAAATTTTCGCTTCTACAATTTTTCAAAGCTTTCTTCATCTTATTTTTCAAATTAATACATGAGACATCAAACCATGGTTTATTAGTATGCTTTTTTCTACTTAGCGATGTGGAACTATCCAATGTATAGAGGCTTAAGTCAGTAGCTGTTTCCTTCATGGCTTCACAAAAATTGATAAATGACTTCTCTGGATTAGAGATGAAATAGGCTCTGTTTGATTGATTCATTGTTAATTTGTAACTTGAGGAAAAATAGTTTTTCCAGCTTAATTTCTTATGCATTTTAAAAATACTTTTTTAAATATATAGAATTATATTGTACCTTGCTGTAACATTGTTTCAGAAGCAATAAAATCATTATTATTATTATTATTATTATTATTATGAAGAGATCGTCAATAAAAGACCTGTGGATAGAGTCTATAGTAGAATACTATAGTGTGCAGAGTCCCACAGCTGGACCTTGACAGGGTATCTAACAAACTCTAAATAACAATATTATAACTTTTCCATCACCCTCCATAACACCATGGCTACAGATGGTGTGGATTTTATAGCTTTTGTTCAATGTATATTTTTAACTCATTTTATAGATTTTGTTAACGTATTTGACGTATTTGAATTGTCTAGTCATCATTGATTTCATGACAAGGTTTTATTACCCTCCTAATAGTCATGATTCAAATAGCAGTATTATGTTCAATATTATGCAGCAATTCAATTTCCTCCAATTTCTTAGGATATCTAACTTATTGCACTGCACTATATTGTGAATTATAGGATTTGCATTGTCTATTATTAGTATTGATGTATACCATTCACATTTTCGTAAACTGCTGAATGCCTTTCCCTAATTTATACATTTCCTATGTTTTTCGTGACTCAATGATATACATATACATATAAAATATTCTCTCCCTGGCATATGGTTTGAGTCTTGTCACCATAAAAACGCTTTTATAGACATCCAAGCAATAAACAGGTTACCCAATTTTACATATTATCACTCAATAGCACTTTAATACGGGAAAACAAAATTATGTATGTAATGGAATGTAATAGTTCAAATTAAATCAATACTTGAATAATTATTGCGTCAGAAATTAGTGCACAAATTTGCGAAAAAATCATAATATCAAAGTTTATCTTGGAGAATATAAGTTTGTATTTATTTATTGAAGTGGAATTCACTAATGCCAAGTTATATACTTGAGTTTTATTATGGAGAAGTTCTCCACACCCAGGAGTTTTGTTTTTCCCAAAACTTCAAATGTTGCACCACGCTTATACACACTGCTCCAATTGAAAACTAGAAGGAAGGAGCTTGACAATTTTATAACAATCAAAATTCGGACCAAAATATACTTTTCATAAACATGAGAAGTACAAAAATCTGAGCATCTCAATAATACTTTTTAACGATCCCCAAAAAAATTATTTTAGGGTGATTATTTTAAAATACCCACAAAATTCGCAATGTAAGCAGATACATTGTTATTTTTCGTCCCCCTAAAATGTCCATCAGAGCGCCTGTTCCATTTTCGGAAAACAAGTGTCACGTTACCTTTATTTGTTATAACGAAGGTAAACATGACTGCATTATTTGGTATAATAAAAGGGACCATATTGAATTTCCCGAGACAGTATTAGAATGGGAGTATACCACAATGGCATAACCCTATAAACACATTTAAATACCGTTATAGTCTACAGGATGTATCGGTATGAAGAAAATAGACTAATTAAAAGCAAATGATACGTGAATAGTTCAAGTTAAGACTATTAATTATTATTGGAACTTTAGTTCTTTACGCCAGGTTATGTTTGAGCGACCAGGGGTCGCGACGCAAAAGATCTGACCGTTACGCGTTACGTTGCGCTACGTTATGTTACATTGCTTCGTTATGTGCCTTGCTTTTGCGTGCAGGTGCCTCCTTAGTCTCTCTCTCGTTTACGAAGCAGCGATTCATAATAATAAATATGTTCCTACCCGGATTCGAACCCGGGCCGCCCGCGTGCAATGCGAGCATTCTAACCACTGAACCACCGATGCTATATTAAAATTCTATGCAAAGCTGGTATTCGCAGTGCAAGTGATCTACTTGAATTTGTTCGGATAAATTTTTACTATTATTTCCATAATTTTTTTGCGCGATTAAGGGGTCTAGCTACTTTTCGAAATACAGGGTGTTGAAATTTTGAAAACTTAAATATACGATGCTGTTATAAGTAGATATTGCCAGTCGGACTCCCTCATGGAGGGTACCGTACCATTATCTATAATAATGAATATTCTGCTAAATATTTCAAACGTCTACCTGTTGTCGTTATTAATATCAAGCAGAATAATTATTTAAAAATAAAATTAACAATAAAAAAAAATTACTCGTGGGGAATCGAACCCGGGTTTACCGCGTGAGAGTCTGGTGTGCTTACTACTCAACCACCAAATAATATGTAAATTGTTTATCTATAACGTCAGATGTATTACATAACTTTTGCTTCAAAGGAACTAAAGTTCCTACCGTGTGTCCCGCGACACGTTCTACCTTTTATTTATTTCTTGGGTATGAGGGTTCACTAGGAAACTTTTTAAGTAAGATCATTTCACAAGAAAGTAACCATTTTACGACAAGAAAAACTACTACCTCACAGGAAATATGCCCCGACAAGCATTAATTATATTTCCGGGAAACGGGATTCTGTTATCACATTGAGTTTGGAATTAAGAGTATTATCACTAACAGACCAGTTTAAGAGTATTTGCGCCATTATCAGTGTGAGGAACAAATCAGAAAACGATCAGGAAGGAAATATTAACAAGAGAAAATACAGTTCGAATACAAAGGCTGATCACTTCTATCAGTTTAGTCCTCGTTTCAACGAGAGATATAGGTATATTAACCACAATCTTAAATTTTCTGCTGGAATCTGTTAAAAAAATCCAGATATATAATATACTTCACCAAGTTGAAATATATAGGTAATAAGAAAGACTTTCGTATTATTAATTTTAGGAAAAAACGTGATTTTCATCAGGAGTTCTGCATGTCCCAAAATATAAAATAAAATCATCAATATTATATAAGGCTTGTAAAAAAAATATGAATTTCACTTAGGAGCGAATCACCAAATTTGACAATATCGAAAAATGTTATTGAAAAAATTTGGTTGAAGAGACTACATTCAAATATTAATATAGAACGACGAAAATTGTTTGCCGATAATAATACGCACCATGATGGAGCACCGCCCCATTACCGAATCAATGTCCGTCAGTACCTGATTCAAATTTTTCCAAATAGGTGGATAGGGAGCTGCGGATCGATAGAATGGCCGACACGATCTCCTGATATGACGCTATTAGATTACTTTTTGTAAGTATTGTACACAAAACGAAACCACTAAACTAAGACGACATAAAAAGACGAATCACGCCTGAGATGTTTAGTAACGTTATAGTATACCTGCAGCGGGCATTTTGAAATTTCCTCCATTGACATTAATGTTTTTTCACATTATCAAGAAATAATCAGTATCACTTATTAGGTTTACTGTGTAATGTAGCGAGTATGTGAAATACAATAATTTTATCTCCGTAATGTTAATTTGTGTAATAAATCTGAAAACACACAATATTTCCGAAACAGTTGAAGATAGGTATAGGACATTTTCCATGAATTATATCTGGAATTTTTTGAAGAATCCAAAAAAACAATAATATACAGGGTGTTGCATTCAAAATAAGAAAGTTGGTATTGGCCACTGTCATATGACACACCCTATATATTTTTTGTTTTTGAAAAAATGCACATTGAAAAATACAAATTGCCTTGTTAAACGTTCCTCCCAACACTCCATTGTTTATTCGTTATCGAATCTATTCCATTTGACTATTCTATACTGTGAGAAAGAATGCGCGTTCACCAATATTTATACTTATTTGAAAATATGGTGGGTGGACACGCTCGTCAAGTTAATTGCAGGTTTTAGTAGGAATCCAATTCATTATATAATAATGGACGTAATTCCCTGGATAAATTAATGCTAATATATGAAAGACAATTTTCTTTTTATATTAAAATCGATAGTTGAATTAACAGAATTAAAGCTGGATCCTGTTGAGAGATATTATGGATGAAAACTGGAATGAGAAACCGAATTTTTGTCTTTAACTTGCAAATTTATTCTCTAATATTTTCATTCTAATCTTTTTTATTAGGTATTTCAATATTCAAGTTTCCTCCTCAACGATCAGTTTTCTATAGCTCTGTCGTATCAAGTGAATGAGAGATTTCAAACATAAGAATATATACCAATTTATTACTGTCGCTGTGACTTTCAACGACATATATTGGAAATTTAGGTATTTCCACAGGATTTTTCATTTATATTTTCAGTTATAGACAGAACTAGCAATGGCACCCAAACAAATTTCCTGTTCAAATCTTGTCTTGTCGATGATATGCAAGTTTGAACCATCTTCATTTTGGTTGAAAGGATGACTTTGCTAAAATTTTCTCCGACTTCTCGTTTTTTTTTTAATAATTTTGGAAATGACCGAGTTAAAAAACCGCCTATTCAAAATTTCAACAAGAATAAATGAATAAAAATATCTCAAACACGTTTTACTAGATATGGAAATATTCGATAAAAATGAAAGTATGATATGATATACTTCCATTTTAATTCAGTAAATAAAGGAAAAAAGTTAACATTAATGACGCCCTATTTTCATCTTCCGGTTGGAAGTTGCATTTGGTACCTCATTAAACATGAGACAAAGTTTTACATGAAAACGCGTGCGAGGGCGGAGAAATGGCCCCAAAAGACCAGAAAAATAGGTTTTCAGCCATTATCTCCTAAAATATGGCAGTTAGAGATTTTTGGTTCAGATAAAAATTAAAGTTCAGTTAATTTTCTATAAAAATAGTCATTATGATTTCTCTCGAAAATTTGACCAGTTTCGAGAAAAACGGCACCAAGCGCACCTCGAATAATGAGCTTCTGTGCTGTATGCCGGAGAGCACAGTCCGTGTATTTACACATCAGCGGGGGGAGAAATTGTTCAATAACTTTGTGAAAAATGCATATTTTCTCATGATTCGAAGTTCATGTGAAAGAGGAATTCTGCTGCTATCATACCCTGTGAATTGAGTCACGCTTGACTCTTTTGACCATATCGGAACACGGGTCAAACTTTCTGCTCCCGGGCAATTTTGACCTCGCCAGGAATTTGTTCCTATTCTTTTTTTGTATTGCACTGATTTACTCAAAATTTTCTTGATTATGGGTCCTCATAAGGTCCTTTGTCATCCCTGGAATATGTATACCCTAATTTTTTTAAATTTTCATTTAATCGTTGTTTATTGAATCCCAAATTTTTGCTGTTTTTGGAGCGCGGGGAAATATTGTGTACAACCATCAATTAAAAATGTATACATGACTCGATTGGTCTCTATGATAAATCATTTGAAAGCTAAAAATGTCTACTTTTCGATTGTGCAATTACTTTTTTTGACGAAGTCGTCCATTTTTCAATAAAATTAAAAAACGCGGGCTCAAGGAAAAAACGCACTTTTTCGGTGGTTTTTTTCTCCCTGCTCTTTATTTCTAACATTTTAACACCTTAACTAGTGTAACGGGGGAATTTCCACCTTTCCATCGGTGTATATAAGTCATACCTTTGATACCCAGGGGAAAAACCAGTATATCTAAATGAATACGCTATAATTTATTACTTCCGTTCCTCCGTCGTTCGCCGCGCGTGTGCTCTACGTGGCGCTCGTGTCGTCTGCTACAAACCATGCGGCCACGCTTGGAGGCTAAATGTGTTTGTTTTCTGTCATTATTTTGATAAATATTATTGTCAATTATAGAGAGAACAGTCATAAAAGTGAAGAATATTGAATAAATATTGACGTTTTTCGAATTATAAAGACAGCGATAATATGATATACCACTGGTTATTCCAAAAACCTCAATCAGTCTGGTTGCAAAAAAATTTGCAAAAATTTGCGGAGAATCTGTGAGAAATTGGTGCTGAGTATTGTGGGTAAATATTCTTCACTCTTGAGGCATTTTCAGTTTTCCTCACCAAAAACCTAATGAACTTCAGTATTTTGCCACATGTGCAAAGCTGATTGTTGCTAGATTCAGGTCCACTGGTGAGGTCCATCTCGCTAGAATTAATCTCATAGCCCGTTTTCCTAATAAATATATCTTGAAGCCTCATCTGAGAGAGAGAGAGAGAGAGAGAGAGAAAACAAGACCCTCGGAAACATAAATATCCATCAAAAGTGTCTGGTTACAGGGTTTCTCATTTATGGCACCGAGGATTTTCCCAATCTGTAAAATGTGGTGTCGTCATCTACAATTGGTTTCCACAATCCAATCATTGAAAATAATGGATTTCCAACACCTCCCAGCTCAAATTTTGTACTAAAACTTGCATATTTCACAAGTCTCAAAATTTCCGGTTTTTCAACCCGATTTTTCTACAGGAAATATCAATGTTGCGAAAAAAATCATGGGGACCATTTTTGTAGAAAATTAACTGAACTTCAATTTTTATCTGAACCGAAAATCTCTAACTGCCATATTTTAGGAGATATTGGCTGAAAACCCACTATCCTGGTCTTTTGGGGCCATTTTTTCCGCCCTCGCACGCGAACTTTGTCTCATGTTTAATGAGGTACCAAATGCAACTTCCAACCGAAAGATGAAAACAGGGTGTCATTAATGTTAACTTTTTTTCCTCCTTCATTTACTGGACTATTTAAAATTACCGAGAAAACAATGTACCTAAGTTTCGACTCACCATGTATTCAAATCAATAAATATTCGCAAAAAATTTGTGTTTCTGAATATTGATAGTCATTTAGAATCTTTAGCTTCAATATATTATCATTCTTCCACTTCTAACCAATTATGCAGTGCGTTGAAATGTTACGATTTTGACGGAAAATTGGTTGTGATTGTTTTTTTAAATACCCTGAATAACATATATATTGTTGTAATAAGGGAATGAAGCAGTTTGAAATTTTTATTTATAATTGCTTGGGGTATCTTCCATGATAATAGATAGAGATCGCACTAATCCATCACCCTTTATAATTGGATAAACCTGTAAGCGTTCCGCTCCCCTGAGAATGTCTAATTTATTAAATTAAATCACAAATATTATCATTGAGAACTACGACGTTCGAAAACTATCATTTCTCAAAGCGGTTGACTTATTATACAAAATTTAATAATTATTGTATCCAATATTATATTAAGTTGTATACCCAGAAATAGAATGAATTCAATTTGTTTTTCATGGAAAAAGACTACGAGACGATTTAATGTGAATATTCCTTAATTCTTTTTCAAACATCCCACAATAAGAAGGTTGAGTGCTTGTTTACACACTTCGAAGTATCAATAAAAATTGTTTGACGGTAGCTAGCTCTCCTCCGGAACTCTGAAAATATTTTTGTATCAGCTTACAGAAAAGCTCTTCGGAAAAATTCATTGTGCGAGGTCTGCAAACATAATTTATAAGAAAACATTATTTACATAAGACGAACTCAAATATTTTTCTTTACATTTTGGATATACGTACAGATTTGTTCAAATCCTTTTTGAAAATGTATCTTAAGCAATCTGGATGAAGATTTTCCTATTGTTTAATATTTTATGATGTAGCTAATGTATGGAAAAATTATCTTTGCTGCCCATGTTTTCCTTTCCCATCCATTTTCTTTTATTTTTGATTTGAATCAATATAACGTGGAAAGATAAATGGTTCCTTAGAAAGAAAATTGGGGGATTTTCTGAATAAATCGAATTGTTTATAATATTTTATCCAGAGTATAAGCATTTTATTGGCATTATCAGTGAAAAAGAAATCAGGAATATTTGTAGATAGAAGAAAATTGCCCATTTATAAGTGGCATGTGGACGTTCGGTAATCTCCAATATCAGGTTAGACTTCCAAAACAATCAAGAAAATTGGACCCCTTTTGTGTTTAAAAATGATGGAAAAGATATTAGACTGCTTTATTTGATTAGAATATAAATGAAAGTTTCAGTTCACCGTTTCATTCTCTCAAAATGAAAATCGACTTTCGTATTTAAATACGGACCTGTGAATTTTTATATGGTTTTTCGAAGATACTCTTAACTCTCAATCCAGCATTACTCTGTATCTATTGAGAAATACGTCGTATAATTAAGAAACTAGGCTTCGTTCCAGAACTGGAAGCACGCCTCTGATACAATGTCAATTGCGCATAATTGCAGCGGAGTGGCATATCACAGCTGATAGGCATTATACCGATGAGCACGAGGTATAATGTAGATATGTCGTCTTTCGGAGAAGACGTGAAACCGAGGCAACGATTCCATGGATATTGGGCTCGATAAAGAACACTACGACTGATTGAAACACTAGTGGGCTCGGCAAAATTTACGGTTAGTGGTAAAGTGCATCCTGCGTCTGTCGCAGAAATAAACCGACGTTATATAACCGAGTAAAAAAAATATTTTTTCTACTACCGTGTGTAAAGTACGTACTTTAGACACATTTTCGAGTACGTAAAACATTAGTAAAACACCCTGTGTAGATATAATGAAATGCCAGCCAAA
>CAJUYG010004916.1:0-15288 GCA_910591675.1 Galerucella calmariensis | reverse complement strand
TCCGTAATTAAAAGAAAGTCTAGTCCGTTTGTTATCAAAGTTAAAGAACAAACATTATTATTCGTTAGACATTTGAATTAAAGAAGGAATTATTATACCCAATCTTCAATATTTATTAAATTATCTATTTGGAAATATTGAATAAAAAAATGTCTCAGACTCCGTTTCACATAAGAAAAGGACACTTGAAGTTGCAGTCGTATGAGCGAACTTGCTTAAACTTGCGCCATATTGTAAAATTGGCATTCGATTGAAATCAGTAGTGCAACGTTTTCACATTTTGTAGAATAACACAATATTAGAATATTAGAAACGTATCTTTTGTAAGTTCCTTGTGGCATTACTTATTCTTTTTCTTATTCTTTTGGGAGTCAAACCACAATAATGTTTTTTATTTTTATTTCGACGTTTCGGTAGCGTTTGTTGTTACTTTTTTGTTCTATTAACAACATTTCCAAAATAAGCTAAAAAAAGCGCTATCCCAATAAAAACCGTTCCTGGAACGTGCACTTCATTGGATTCCATTTCTAGTAGACTATCATATCGTTAGAATGTCATGAAATAAAATATTTTATTTCACATTTTACCAGAGGTGTGATCTACTATGAATGGACCTTAATAAAATTTGACAACAAAGTTTTGTAGTCTTAAACTTCAAAATATTATTGATTGTCTAGTTGTCATATTTTTTCGTTGTGTCAGATAGGGACCGAAAATTATTTTATTACTAGTTAATCTTGACAACGGATCAAATAAACCACACAACACACAGATGAAATAACTGAACGTCTTGAAATATTTAAAAAAAAGGTAGAACGTGTCGCGGGACACACGGTAGGAACTTTAGTTCCTGTTACGCAAAAGTTATGTAACACACCTGACGTTATAGATAAACAATTTGCATATTCTTTGGTGGTTGAGTAGTAAGCACACCAGACTCTCACGCGTTAGACCCGGGTTCGATTCCCGGCGAGGAATTTTTTTTATTGTTAATTTTATTTTTAAATAATCATTCTGCTTGATATTAATAACGACAACAGATAGACGTTTGAAATATTTAGCAGAATATTCATTATTATAGACAAAGGTACGGTACCCTTCGTGCGGGAGTCCGACTGGCAACATCTACTTATAACAAAAAATTAGTGAAGACATAAAATTGAATTGGTACGATTATGAATAAAATTGTTGGAAATTTTTAATTTCAACTTACTTATATTTATTTTACAGTTTATTCAATTGTTTATTTTCTAGATTTTTTCCTAAATGGGTCGTAGAAAAAATATGCTGTTCGACTCGTGTGGATTGTCCATATCGCACTTGAACGATTGAGCACTCTGCCTACGGCGTCGTGCTCAAACTTCGTCCTCGTGCGATATGGCCATCATATCCACACTAGTTGCACAAACTACTATTCTGCACAGTTTACAAAATGGAAATGTAGGCCATCAGTTAACTAAACGGATATAATTTCATATACATCCTAGAACGTATATGAAATCCACCAATCAGCATTCGAGTTGAGTATCCGTCATTCATCTTTTTTCAATTTAAAAGAAACGTCAAAATAACTTGTCAAAGTTTCTCATAGAAGCGCACTGGATCAAGAATATTCATTTACAAAGATAAACTTGAAAGAAATAATCCGTACAAATTACCAACAAATAATACTTAAAACAGAATAAAATGGGTATTTGAGGAGACCTCAGATTTTATAAAATTATGTAATAGGTACATCTGACGTTATAGATAAACAATTTTCATATCTCTCAGTGGTTGAGTAGTAAGCAATCCAGACTCTCACGCCGTAGACCCGGGTCCGATTCCCGTGAAAAAGTTTTTTTTTAATTGTTACTTTTATTTCAAAAAATAATTATTCTGCTTGATAATAATAACAACAACAGGTAGACGTTTGAAATATTTAGCAGAATATTCATTATTATAGATAGTGGTACGGAACCTTTCATGAGGGAGTCCGACTGGCAACATCTACTTAGAACAGCATCGTATATTTAAACAGCATCGTATATTTAAAAAATGAAACCGTAGCCCTATACAAATTTCAAGAACTGTACGTTTACCACAAAATTAGTGGAAACATAACATTGAATTGTAAAATTTTTAATTTGAAGTTAGGTATATTACAGTTTATAGAAATTTTTATTTTCTAGATTTTTTCTTAAGTGGATCGTAGAAAAAATATGCTGCTCGACTCGTGTGGATTGTCTGTATCGCACTTGAACGATTGAGCACTCCGCCTACGGCGTCGTGCTCAAACTTCGTCCTCGTGCGACATGGCCATCATATCCACACTAGTTGCACAAACTACAATTTCTTTCAAAATATGCCCTTTTACATTTAAAAACAACCTGCCCAAACTACAATTTCTTTCAAAATATGTCCTTTTACATTTAAAAACAATCTGCCAAATGACAAATTAATTTATCCATCCATTTTAAAGTTATCGAATTAAAACATTCAAGCTTTCAAAATTTCAACACCCTGTATTTCGAAAAGTAAATGTGCTAGACCCCTTAATCGCGCAAAACAAATTATGGAAATAATAGTAAAAATTTATCCGAACAAATTCAAGTAGATCACTAGCACTGCGAATACCAGCTTTGCATAGAATTTCAATATATCATCGGTGGTTCAGTGGTTAGGATGCTTGCATTGTACGCGGGCGGCCCGGGTTCAAATCCGGCTGGGAGCATTTTATTATTATGAATCGCTGCTTCGTAAACGATGAGAGAGAGAGAGAGACTAAGGAGGCACAAGCACGCAAGGCACATAACGAAAAAATGTAACATAACGTTTCGTAACGTAACGCGTAACGGTCAGATCTTTCGCGTCGCGACCCCCGGTCGCTCAAACATAACCTGGCATAAAGAACTAAAGTTCCAAAAATCGAAAATATTCGACAGTTGTTCAAAAACACAACCTCAAATGTTAATATTAAAATGGCTGTCGGCATGAAACATCGTTTGTAACGCCAATGGCATGAATGACCGATTTTGGTTTCTGCGCAAGACAATTGGTAAACTTCACGTGGCTTATTCTTATGTGAAACCGAGCCTACATTAACCTGATCATAGGAGATCAGCTGATGGTGCTGCTTGTAGAAAATTCACTCACGTATTCTCTATATCTAACTATTACGTGACGTTAAGGTAAATTAGAATAAAAAATATTATTGATTGATATTAAAGCACCAAGCAGCTTTTTAAACGAAGCTCATACGGTCCTGTTATTCCGACAGGATTAAAATTAGAATTACCAGAAATGAATTATGGGTTTTTATTTAACGAATGGGGGCAAAAGCGCAGTGCTCGTTTGGAATTTAAACTTTAATTAGAGTTGACATATTTTCCCTGCAACAATGTGACTTTAAATAAAGATGAATAATTTAAAAATAGACAGAAATAATTTGATATCCTGATTGGGGTTTAAAAATTTTCATTTTTAAAAATGAAATACACAAAACTTGACATTATGTAATACAAATTTGCCATTTCTAAAATAAACCAAGAGAAAATTCATTAGCTCAGAGGTGATTTAATAAATGTATACGTTAACTTTCGGGAGTTATTCGAGTTAAATGTTTAACTTTCCTATTTTAATTACTTGAGTATATAATTAGCGAGCAATTTCTGTTTTCGTACAAATCCGCAAATTACCAGAAGCACATTGTTATTGTTTATCTTATTTTATAACAGAAATAACACAATTTTATTGTCATGGCACGATAACCTACGAAAATGATTTATTACGACATAAAGCGGAATCAAAATTTAATTGTTTCACACATGGGCGTAGCTTGGTGCACTTTTTGAATTGGGAGCTGATAATTTACGATGAAAATCATAGTTTATTCCAAATAAATATAATACACGTTCAATGGGGCACGTTTTATTACAAGAAGAAAGAAATATTACTCCCTATTTCTCTAGGAAGTCGGTAACTAGCAAGTTAAGGAACACCAACTAAAATGGAGGCTGACTCAAGGACACCTCCATACTAAAAGTCCACTGAATAAGTTGGACAAGGAACTCTCGTCCAGGCTGCTGAAACTGGGTGAGAGAAATTTGAATACAGTTACCGACCTGGTGACTGGACATTGTACCCTGAGAAAGTATCTGCACATGATTGGCAAAATTAGTGAACTCTACGATGAAACCCCTACTCACATACTCTACTTATGTGAGAACTTACAAGGACTCAGACGGAAGCACTTTGGAGAGGAAAAAACACCACCATCACAACTACTGAAGATCCCTTCAGTTTAACTGGTGGCCTTTATAGAAGAGACGAAGCTTCTGGAATGGAAGTAGGTAGATAACATGGGCTAGAGCCTCCGTACACGAGCCACATTTTGCGGTCGACCTGACCACAGAATTGCCGTCGCGTTTCGGCAAACTCAAGCTACCCATAAGAAACACTGTACCATACGTAAACGGTCGTTCACTGCAGTCAAATGAGTCAAACCGGGCATCTGCAGTCTACTTGCAGTCGATCTCCGCCGAGTGGTCGCTGCTGACGCTGCTGCATCCGCCGTACACGAACCACATTCTTGTGGTCGTATGAACCGCGTTGCGCCGTCGCGTTCGAAGTCTACTGACATAATTTAATTTATCAAATTACTCACCTTAAAGTAATTGCAAGTCTCTCTTCAGCTGGAATACTTTTTCTCATATTGGTGTCACAACGTTCAATTTTTGGTTTTAAAATTCTGAGTAATTCATCAAATGAACAGATTGACATACTAAAGTAATTATAAAATTTTTTGTCATCCTGCCGGAGTTTGCCAAATAAATTATAGCAGTTTCCTTCCCGTCTTCGCGCAACCAAAAGTGGATGTATCCAAAGCGATCGTGCCTTCCTACGGCTTCTTCTCCTTCTCAACAAAAGAAGTAGTGATGCTTCTTCTTCGAAATCCATATGGACTCTGGCAGGTGATACCACAAAATATAGGATATATATCAACACCCTCTGATGTGGTTAGTCGCTTCAACTACACGTGCGGTTCATATGACCGCAAGTCGACCACAAAAATGTCGCTGGTTCAACCGCAAGGTGCAGTTGACGTGACCACATTTTTGTGGTAGTCTCGACTGCAAATATGTGGTCCGAGTACGGCCGCTCTTACGGTACAAATATTCAGTTCAAGTTCCTGGGCTGTTGAGCCCAACCCAAACGTATAAATTAATGAATGAATACTACCTAGGAATATTTTTTTAAATAATTAGATTTTTACTTTCCATTACCATCTCATTTTGATCGTTAAATTCAAATTGCTGTTTAATCTTCTAAGAATTTTGATAGAAACTGACAACGGGACAGCTATGAAGTTTCAGAGTGATAAATGAGACTTTGGTTTGCATATTATAAAGCAAATGTGATAGTATATTGTGCAACAAGTGGGGAAAGATCAACTTTTCTCATGAGTGTGGAAGTTTGTGGCACGAGCTCAAAGAGCGAGTGCTGCAAGCACACGAGTTAGAAAAGTACTTTCCCCACATATTGCACACTATACTTTTTCTACAACTGCACAAATTTATAGAATACAAGTAAAATATTCTTATATTTACTTTAATGGTTAGTAAAACAAAAATAACACTAAAGTATCCTATCTCTAAACTGTTAAATAATTTTATTCAAAGAAATTTTATTTTTGTATCTCTTCACTGCTATGAATTTTTCCCATGCCAATTCATACTTTTTTCTTGAAATTTCCGGCAACAATTCTTAAGTTACTTTTGCAGCTTTTTCCAAAATTTCAGGCGGAGTATTATTAAAATCGTCACTATTGTCAGTATGCATATTACTTATATCATAAATATATACTTACATTATGTCTTGACTAATATTATTAATAGAAATTGGGATTTTTATCAAAGCACGAATGAAACTACTTTTTTCTACGACCGTGCGTTTTAACCCACTTTCTCGCACACATTTTAGTTTTGAAAGTGCCACTTTCCCGCACTAGTGCGTAAAAGTAAAATTATGCAAATGTTGACTTTATTAGATAGTTTTCTACTTCGGAAGTTATAACTATTGTTACAACAGGTGAATAAATAGTCCATCAAATAAAATCTACATCTTTTCCAGCTTTTTGTTGCATTTTTAATTTTTTGAAAATATAAAATAATGATGATATTTTGATATAACCCTGTACATTCTTTAAAGTAGTGTCATAAAACAATTATCAAGCCACCCGTTAGCGTTTAGCGTACGGCCATCATCTTGAAATTTTTGAAATGGCAACCTAGGTCGAGTGACGTATTATAATTATAAAATTATAATAGAAATAAAACAGGAATATTAAAATTGTAATTTTGAATTAAACTGGATGCTACAGAAATTTGTGAACTGAACATTCATTTGAGTTGCAAATACTTCTTTATCACTACGAATAGAATCGGTGATCATTTGTGAAGTAATTCCCTGCATTTCAATACGTACAATATGCTATCCTATAAATATTTCAAGTTAGTTGGTCTGTTAACATAATGCAGACCTTACAGGTAGCCCCAGAAAAAAGTTAGGTGGTGTCAAGACGGAGGATCTTACAGGCCACTCAATTACACCTCTTCCACCAATCCATGTCTGAGGGAAAATTGTATTTAAATATTGCCGAGCGTCTCTTTGGTAATGTTGAGGTGGTGGTGTTAAGGTTGTCAAAAATATACGTTTTTATTGATAAGATTTATTTCAGGTATAATTTCACTTTGGAGTAAATCAAGATTTTTAGCACCGTTAAGCGTACCTTCAAAAAAAACGACATGTGGCTCCATCATTTAATACCAAAAACTGTTGTTCTACATTTTCTCTAAAATTGTTTCGCAACATTGTAATCGTCTATCAAAATCATCCTCAGCCAATTCTTGGTAACTTTGAACCTTATAACAAGATGTTTTAGGGTTTTCTTGAACATCCAATAAAATATCTTTCAGTTTTATCTTTATTGGTTGCATTTTTTGGTTCAGCGACCTTGGGATATCCCTCACACTACCAATTTCATTAAATTATAAACATCCATAATGGTAATGGTCGATTTTTTGGTTGTTTATTTAGGCTTTTAGGTTAGGTTAGACCTGATGAAAAAGATTAAATTTATAATAAGAATGACCCAAGAGTCTTATAGAGTTTTTAGGTCAGGTCACTTTTCTAGATTTTAAAAAGAACTATACTGTATAGCAAGTTCGATTTTCAACATAACTATAGGAATATATATGTTCGTTACTCAGCAAGGCAACTGAGTAGTATCAAGTAGTAACTAAAAATAATTTTTAATTTATATAGAGTTGAAGGCAATCGGTTGAACCAAATTCCAAGAAATCACTTAGCTTGCTGTACATTTTATGTCTTTTCCATGTACGTCTGTTTGTTTAAGAGTAAACATCATTTTTTAATATTAATTACACGAAATTCGATATCGTATATATTTGATTTCATATATTTTTCATTTGGACGTAAAGTGGAAAAAAGATACGACGACATAAAGACATGCCATATAATAAAAAAAATTAATTGAATATCTCATATTACTACAATTTTTTGCAGCTTTTATATCTACGGTGAAGTTGGAAAAGTAATAATGCTACAAAGGGAAGTTTTTATCCTTTATAAAAAGGGATATAGGGGTTGAAAACATGGAAGATATCAATATAATAGGAACTATAGGATTTACACTGTGGGCCCAAATGAAGGAGTACATTTTTCAATTGGGAATATTTTTTTTTGTTTTTTGGGCGATTTATTTTCTTTTTGCAGCGCTAATAACCTAACATGTCCTCAACATGGCTGTAAATTTGGAAACAAAAATAATGTACAGGGTCGGACTTATAAAAAAATATATAAAACACTGCATTTGAGCTCGTTGCAAATGAAAACTTTTAGCTAAAATTGTACCAATATGCATTTTCGGTAGATAAACTATACAGAACACTCCAGTGAAAAGGAAATTTTCCGAAATTACCGGATTCGCGAAATACAATTTTTTTATTAAATAACCTTTTAACAAATAACACACTTATGAAAACAGTTTGGTAACTTTAAAGCTTAGAGTAAAATATTATGAATGTGGCCACCATTATTGTTTACTACTTTTTGAAGTCGTCGGCGCCATGAATTGATAGCCCAATTTATTGCACCCTGTTTAAAATTGTTCCAAACAAACTGTATTCTTTCTTTGAGATGCTCGATTGTTTCAAATTGTTGTCCGTCTTACAAATTTTGTTAGAAAATTCCCCAAATTGAATAATCAACCGGATTTAATTCTGGAATGTTATGTGGCCACATTCATAATATTTTTCTCCAAGTTTTAAAGTTACTAAACTGTTTTCATAAATGTGTTATTTGTTGAAATGGTATTTTAAAAAAAATTGTATTCCGCGAATCCGTTAATTTCGAAAAATTTCGCTTTTACTGAAGTGTTCTGGATAGTTTATCTACCGAAAATGCATATTAGTACAATTGTAGCTTAAACAGTTTTCATTTGCAACGAGCTCAAAATGCACTGTGTTACGGTTCGCCCTACAAAAATAAAAATAAATAAGTATGAACTGTAACTTGAATGCATAAAAGATTTATTTGGTACCTTGATAATATTTATCGTCACAATAATAATTAATAATAATAAAATGTAAATATTTATCTTTGTTAATTGACATCAATAATTAGTTCTTAGGTTAACTTTGGTGAGAGTCTTTTTCAAACTACACATGTGTCTTGAGTATTTGGGTCATCAGTTAGCCATTTGACCTTGAACCCAGCTTAATAGGTGAAAGACCTCTTATCATTTTTCAAGGCCAATGACATAGGTCACTGGTTTGAAACCACCATTTTGTATTGTGCTTTTTCCTAGTCTAGAAGGTTGTTCAACCTACGTTCAATACGGCTTTGTGATTTGGTAAAAAGTAAATAATCAGGGATTCTCTTATATAAATTGTTGTACAGGGAGCATGTATCCATGGATTTAGTTCCTGATTTTACAAAAATACACCACTAGAAGGTCACTCACCACCTGGGGTAAGTAATCTATCCGATATCAATTGGGACTCAATCACCAGTACTAGTCTTCTATATTTTTCTTTTCAGACCTTTTTTTTTATTTGGCTTTCTTCTTGTCCGTTTTGACCCCATCTTCATTTGGCTCTTAGCTTGGGATACCTGGTTCATTTTCCCTCGAGAATAAGTACTTGGGTGTTAATTGTATAGCCTACTCATTGCTGTCCACTCCTGTACGCTACAGTCTGGTACTTCCAGCGGCTACTACCTTCCAGCTGACTACTATAAGTACGGAGCAGAATAACATCTGAAGGGAACACTTCCAGGACTACAAACCATTAGTGAACACAAGTAACACAAGTAAGACCTTTCCAATTTGTAGATTGTTCGATGTCAATAATCTAGACCTCATCCTTTCTGTACCGGCTAATTAGTGACAATAAAACTTATCAACTCTTACGAAGTGAACCTTACCATACAGTTCACCTAAACTACATCCAGGCTTTGTTATATAAAGTTGTCCATTAACTGAGTCAAGTATATTTAGTTGTAGTAATAGTATATCTTGTAGAGTCCGTCCTATACTGGCTAACCATACCAGTAGTTTAGTATCTAAAACAGATATTCATGTTCAGATTTAATAGTTATGTTAGATATAATTATATCAAGGTAAATATCACCTTCCAAACAATATATTAGAAGTATAATACAGTACTTACATGGAAATATATGTAATCCCAGAAGTATACTTTTGCGGACCCTTTCCAGATATAGTTTTAAGTTTTCCATTTTAATAATATTAAGATTCACTCGAGGTAAAAAGGCAAGCCAAGCGCTGTCATTAGTGTCAGTCAGTTGTCTGTTCGACCACATAGAACAGAACCATTTGATTTAGTTAGAAAATAGATCATCCAACCTATCGAGTAGTTCATTTGCTCCTTTACCCGAATCACAGCAGAGACCATCGAGTATCCCCTTGTTAGAGGTACGTTCGATTTTACCCAACCCCTCTCCGCACCGAGAAATCCGGGATAAAACATTTTATTACCTTTAAGTTAGGCTAGCTTCCATTCTGTGGCCATTAAGAGGAACAGAAAGGGAGTTAACAACTGTTATATAATTGTTTTTATAAGTCCGACCCTGTATATTATTTTTGCTTTCAAATTTACAGTCATGTTGAGGACATTTTAGGTTAATAAATTGCCAAAAAACAAAAAAAATATTTTCAATTTAAAAATGTACTTCTTTATTTCGGCCCACAGTGTATAGCATTTATGGTGATGGTGATATTTCTCAATCTTACTTCCTTCAATATAAATTAAATTATGAAGTCCCGAGTGAGGGTTTAAAAAATTCAAAGCATCAAATGCAATATTACCTCAAAAGCGGGGCACACACGAGAGGTATTCTTGAAATATCTGGTCTCTCGCAGACCAAATTTGTACCTGTTTATCTTCATGTTAGTGCTCGTCACGTTACTTAACAGCCCGCGGTAATATGCCACTTTATTTTTGTCCTGTGATAGAAAAAAATGTCAAACCACAATTAACTAAAACTCATTATCTTAAAACCACAAGTTTTATATAATAATATTGTCGCAAAAATGTTTAATACTATATTTATATTTCTAAAGCAAAACATTGTGAGCACACTGGAAAGTTGTGTATTATATTCATACCCCTGTAACTATTAATTCAATCTACCCATCAGATTGGAGCATTTGTCAAAGTAATAGATAGCTGTCGCACGGTTATGCCGCTCTAATACTTCTGTAATAGCTACCGAGAGACCCATCATTTATCGATATCTAAAGACTTGCATTTTATACACGATCCATATGCACGTGGCTGGAACGCGAAGATATTAGGAGCAAAAACCTCCCCCAAAAGATAACACAACCGAGAAATCCTAGATAATTATCCTACATTTCGTGGTGTCTTATCGGGGGTATTTTGGTAAAGGGTGGAAAAGTTAGGGAGTCGAACAATGTTTTACTGAAAATGTTTCGATGCAACTGGAACATTTTATAATAGAATATTATGCATATCAAGTAACAAGAGCTAGACTATCCTAAAACTTCATATTATGTTTTCAAACTCAAAGATTCTACTATTAAGTGACTCGACAAAGTCACGCCACACGCCACCATCGCAATATTTGATATACAGATTGCGAAAAGTCTATTCGAGCCATACGATTTACACAAGTAAGACAAGGAAAATATGAGAAAAACTACTTGAAAGAGAGAGAAGAACAATTGTGGGCAGTCAGCTGTTGCCAAATTTATTCATCTGTAAAAGTTATTCCCAATTTTTGTGGACAATAATGTTAAATACCAATAATCGTTAAATCGAAAGCAGTATAAATAGATTCTATTTATTGCAGATTGTAATTTGTCCAATTTTTTTCTTGAACTATAGTATTTCATTTTTATTTGTGTTTATCTCACTTATTTCTCAAAAGTCAATAATATTACCAATCTCAATTTTCTCCACTAAATACGGCGTTATTCCGTGTTGAAAGTCAAATGCAAAATAAGCTATTTATTCCTTAGAAAGTACCAAACATTCTAAACTTTCATATCAGATTGGTAGCTGGAATTGAACATACGCTTTTTCAAGTAGTTTTTCTCATATTTTCCTTGTAATACTTATGTAAATTGTACGGCTCGAATAGACTTTTCGCAATCTGTATATATGTCATAGGCAATGTGTATAATGCAGGCATTCTATATAATACCTAGGAAATGTATAGAATGCCGGAGTCGTTCAGGCAATGTATGAAATATTATTCAATAGTTGAACTATTTTACACTTTACCTAGGTAATGTATAGAATACCCTGGCATTGTATAGAATGCCGGTTGAAGCATAGGTAATGTATGTAATCGATTTTTCATAATCGATTTCACATAAAAAAAAACAACCAGTTTTCGTATAAGTACTTTAAATAAACTGTTGGTAACATAATTATAATTTGAATGGAAACAAAAACTTAGGTAACATCTTTGAACAAACTAAAATAAAGTAATATATAAATTGCAATCTAGTAACCTTGTAGGTACCTACTTGATAACAAAAAGAAATATTTTTTTAAATAACGTCACAAGTGCAGTAATCGACACAAAATCTATGCGCTACGATATCAAAGCAATGACATATTATTAAAAGTTTTATTATACCTACTAGAGTTCAAAATCAACATTATTAAACTTTAATTTAACTCAAACATTACTCTGAATAAATAGAAATTAAGAATCTTCTAATAACATAATTATAATTTGAAATGATATAAAATCTTAGGTAACATCATGCAAATTGTCTCACCAAACTGTTCCTTTAAGACATATTTTTTTAAGACACGTTATTAATTGCTGCAACTTGTTTACGGGGTAGTCCCGCACCCCGCGCATGCGTCTCCTTCCCCTGGTCGTTCGTTATACACATTGCCTGATGCGCTTCTGGCATTTTATGCAATACCTAGGCAATGTATGAAATGAATCGTATTATACACATTGCCTGAACGTTTTTGGCAATGTATATAATGCCTAGGCATTCTATACAATGCCGGATTATACAGATTGCCTATAACATAATATATACAGTAGCAATGCCATACTATAATAAAATTGTGAGAGTTGTGATCACGTCACGCTTTAAAATCACTGATATCAAAAAATCACGGTAGCAATTAACATTGTGATTTAAAAATCACGATATTGCTCACCACTAAAAGGGACTGTATTTTATCTTTTGTCAGTTTTGCCATTGAATTTGTCCTTAGCCAGGTTAATTCTTCAAATGCATTAAAAAATGGCTGTAATTAATTGCATATTTGAATATAACTCTTAATTCCAAATAATTTGACTTCATAACATTTTTCTGTATTATGAAAAATAAAGGTACTTTACTCTTGAGTAAAATTTCTAGTTTTCGACAAACCTCGTATATGCCTTGAAAGGGCACAATAGATCTTTTAGAACTCGAGGAATCTCACTCTAGAATACGTGTCACTCTTGAATACGTACATATATATGCCTTGAAAAAATTAATATCTGATAGTGGAATTTTAAGAATTGATCTATGCAGAACTTTTTATCAGAAATAATTTTTTTTCATAAAACCAATAATAAAAAAGTTTTCCAAATGGATCCAACATAAATAAATACACTGTATACACAACCGTTACTAACCATGCAAACGCTTTGCTTTTGCTTAGCCCAACGTTTTGTTCTTTACCACAGAACCTACCTTTTTGTCTGCTCCTATTGATTTAACTTTCTCAATTCCACACTGTATACAGTATACCACGAAAAGTTATTCACAAATAGAGAAAAATTATTGATAAAAAGATCGGCATGACTTGTAGATCCATAATCAGGTACAAAATTTAGAAAACATTGCCTGGAATGCAGGGAGAGAAAAATGCATTCATCGACATAGTGATTAAGTAGCAAAAAAATGCGTAATTGTACATCATTGATAATTAATATTCCCAGAGGAGAATTGACAGAGAGTAAGTATTTTACATCCAGTATTTTCATTCCTAACCCACTTCCAATGTTTTTTTCAAGACCGTCCAGAAAATATACTCATTCTGGACAATTTTTCGTCCAGAAAATAACGTTTTGCGGATCAAGACCGGAAAATGGACGACAGGGACCGGAAATAACTTTTTTTTAAGACCCAACAGAAAGTATACACATTCTGGACAATTTTTCGTCCAGAAAATAACGTTTTGCTGATCTAGACCGCGGAAAATGGACGCCAGGGACCAGAACATGCTTTTACCGGTCCCTGACGTCCATTTTGTTTTCATTTTTCCAATCGCTCTTTTATAATACAATCTACCTTGATTTCGTTACTATGGTAACAACGTTTCGATATATTGTCGAGTAAGGACAGTTGATTTTTAATTTGCCGTTTATGTCAGAACTTATTATTTTTATCTGATTTTAGTTTTGTTAATCACTTTGTTATAAAAAGTAAAATAAAGAATTGAATGTATATCGAAGTGTAAGTCTAAAGAAAATATTTTACCTACTACCAATATGTAATATCAACATTACGATACTGATATGAATTTCGTAATGAGATACTTTACCGCACTAGTGCAGTAGAGTAAAATTAATTGGAATAAACGTGTTAAAGTTAACAGTTTGCAGAATGCACCAGTCTTCGAATCGCTTATATTCTTTTTCGTATCTATTGCGGGATTTAGCTGGTACTAGGGTTTGTATTGCGTTATTCGCAGCAAGTTGTATATTAGAATCCACACTTTCATAGTCGGAACTCATGTCGATACAATTATACCAAACTGAAGTGAACGCGTCAAAATTGACACTTCGCAAAATAAATCAACAATGAGCGCAACGCTTGCTGTTGCATTATTTATTTCAGGAATATTGAATAATTTTGAGTAAATAATTAACATTATTGGTATAGTAGGTAAAATATTTTACTATATTCGAATCGTAAATTCATATTACGATAATCAATGGGTTATCAAACTCGGCCTAATGGCCTCGTTTGACAAATTTCCCATCTCATTTCGTAATATGAATCTTTACGACACTTATATCGTAAATATCTAATACGTCAAGCAACCGAAAATTGGTGTTTTTCAGGTATCTCCAAGCTTCCAGGACTCACCTACGGCTCGCCCTGGAATCTGCTTGTCTGGACCTAAAAAACACTACTTTGCGGTCTTGTAACGTAAATTACTATTTTCAACCCTTTCAGGACTCTTAAATTTATTTATTACCCATAGGACATTTGTGAACTGCATAGTTTTATCGGAGTGACTAGTATTGAAGATTCCTACTGTTTCCCTACATGCTTTACAATTTTTACCAACTCTGAGAAGAATTTAAATTTCATTTCCAATGTTTTGAAGCAATCTATTAGTAACAGAAAATAAGGAGCTTATTAGGATAGGAACTAGCTTCGTACTGCGCATCAATCTAACAATTGTTGGCTTGTGTATTATAATAACTTTTCATTTTTACCTGGAAATATGAACATTGTATTTATCTCTCCGTCCAAATCATTATTTTTTGTTTACACTGTCTCCCAAACTTTTAAAACATTTGATACCTGATTATGGATCTCAAACTGAGCAGGGATTTCTATCAAGGATACTTTTTTTGTTAAATGTAAGATTAACCATTTGTATTAGACTTTTTGGGCACACTGTATATCCAAAAATTGATCTTAGCAATGGTTTGAAAGTAAAATAATAGTTATTTATGATATGAGTGTTAAAAGTGAGGTTTTAT